>PVKN010028350.1:0-13266 GCA_004027915.1 Capromys pilorides
CTTTCCTATATTGCTCAGTCAGGGAATCCATCATTTTTCTGTTCTCCTCTAATTTTTTACCAATGTCTTCTTTAATATTACTTAAGTCTTTCATTATAGTTATCCTTTCTCTCTCTAGTTCAGATATTATTTGTGCTCTGTTCTCTTTACCTTTCTGCATTTGTTCCCCTACTTTAGATGCTATTAATTTAAACATGTCTTTTTTTACTTCAGGGGTTATTTCTGGTCTGCTTTCCTCTATACGTTTCTGCAATTGCTTTTTCACTTCAGATTCTATTAATTCATGCAATTCTTTTTCTTATTTCAGATGTTATCTCTGATCTGAGTTGCTCTATACATTTCTGTACCTATCTGTCTACCTCAGATTCCGAGGTTTCCATTGCATGATTCCCATTTTCTTACATGGTAGCATCTCCTGTATTTGATTTGAGTGGGCTCGGGCCCTGAGATTGCATCTTACTCCTTGTCATTATCATGTTGTGTGGCAGCGATCTCTGCACTTTGGTGAAGTTATGCTGTTAGCACCTATGGGAGTTTAGTCTAGATTCACGAAGCTTGTTCCCTTCCAGACATGCCTGGATGGGAATCAGAGCTTGGGCCACTGGCTGCTGCGAGACCCTGTGGGTGAAGACTGTGGGTGTAGTCAGAGCTGTGGAGTTGAGGAGTCTGAGCATGGACGTAGGCTGAGGGTCCTTACCTGGCAGGCACCTGCAGGCCAGACGGGATGGTGGATGGTTTCAGAACTGGAGCTGGGGCGGGAGGAGCCAGGAGATGGAGGTGGGCAGAGGTTCCTTACCTGGCAGGCATGCAGGCCAGACCAGATGTAGGATGGGTTCAGGACTCTGCTGTAAATAACTTTATGATGTGTTCAAAGCAAATATCATAAATCACATATGAAATATCTACTGGGAAGTTATTTGAAATAATTGCATTTATGTTAATATCCTTCATTGATGCAGAGGATGCAGAGCATTTGGCAGGATGAACTTGCATATCCTAATATTTCTTAATCCTTTGTTATCTTATTATTTAATGTGGTTCAGGAGAAACATCAATATTTATGTATTTTTAGAAGGAAATTAACCATGCACCCTATTTTGAAAAAAGATCTCAGTATGTACAGTCAAATAACTATGCTTTCTTTGGGTGGTGTTCATTTCTGTGAATGTTGCTCTGTTTATTTCATAGCTTTTCATAAGTGTACACATAATACTTGTGTATTATTGTTAATTTATATTGTCAAATATGAATAAAAGCTTTTATTAGTCAAAAGTTAAAAGACTTCTTGGTGAACATCAAATAAAACAAGTAACATCCTACAAAAGAATGTTGAGCCAATTACAATATTGCATTTTTTCTGTTGTAAGTGTTTATGATGTTAAGAAACTCTAATACAAGAGAAGTGGAGACTCAGGATGTTCCTTCTGCTCTGGTGTTTATTACCTATTTGATATTGGGCAAGTTAGGCTTGCTTCAGTGTTTTACAGCTCATATCCTTAACTACCAATTGAGGCAATAAACAACTATATGTCAGAAAGTAGGAGTTTAATAAGAATAGAATGAAGCAATGCTTGGAAAAATATTGGGCATATGAAAAGTTCCCATGAACATTACCACCAGATAACATTATCTTTAAGATGCAGTCTACACCTGTTTTATATATTTTTTCATTGTTCCCTTGAAAAGTAGATTTTTATTTATTTTATTATTTCATTTTTTAAATTTTTTTTTTATTTTTTGTGAAACTGAGGATTAAACTCAGGTCCTTGTGCTTGCTAGGGAAGTGCTAATTCTACTGAACTATCTCTCCAGCCTCTAGATTTTTAATTTGGGTTCATAAACAAAAGATGGTGCGTGTGTGTGTGTGTGTGTGTGTGTGTGTGTGTGTGTGTCTGTGTGTGTCAGTTTTTTTCTAAGGAAAATAACAGCTAAACTTACTTAAAAACAAACTTCAAATATTTCTATTTTCAAGACATAAAATTATGTCCAAGAGTGAAATGACAATGTGTGGAGTGTTAACACCAGCCCCAGGCAATCGTCAGGCTGAGATGGCCGGAACAGCAGTCAGAGGAGGAAAAAATGACAGAATTATGTGCTTAACGCCCATGGCCATTATCATAACCACCTTATAATTGTTTCAAAGGCTATGCTGCTTAGTCCCAAAAAATTGTATTTAGAGTATTAAAGTCTGAGAAGAACAAATCTATGAAACCTAAAATGAAATAGAATAATCCTGAACTTAAAAAAGATACCGATGAAAAAGATTGTGAAATTATGTTGCGTAGGTTTAGAAATTTGTATCTATGTGACACAAACTTGGAGAGCAATACAGGAGTCACAGGTTAAGGATCCTTAAAAAGAAATCATTAATGCTCAGAGCAGAGTTAGCGGTGAGAGGATGCGATTGTTTTTGTACCAGTGTATGTTCTATTACTGCAACGTGAACAGCTAGTGTCTCGAGGGCACACCCTTCCTTTGAGCAGCATTGATTACGCAGATCTTGGAGGTGCCATGAACATCACAGACAGAATATGCAAGGACTTTTAAATGGAGTTGCAAACGTGTTATCAAAATGACTTCTATTTTGATAAAAGTGAATATGTAAAACTGAATAATGTGTATAAATGCACATGTTTCTAAAGAGAAACGAAATGCTTGATCTTTTCGGGAAAAGTCATTTGTAGTAAAAAAGAAAAATTCTTTCCAATGGCAGTTTTTTTTTCTAAATAACAGCAATCATTAGAATGAGGATAATAGGAATAAGTTTGTATAATAATTTATTGTTTAGTCTGCGTACCTGCACCCTTTGAAATGCCTCACTAATGTTTGTGCTCTAGTTTTTTAAAGTGATCTTCTGAGATCATTCATTCACTTTTGCTGGTGAAAGAAATGAAACAGGATTCAGCAGAGTTGACAGCTCCCAAGAAAACTGTCCAAAACCAATACATTGTGTTACTACTGAAGAAATTCACAAATAAAAGTTACTTTATTTCCAAAGTTATTTTGCTGAGGCAATAAAGAGATATGTTCCCTGAGGTTGTTTGTTAAGAACTTTCCTCTCCATTCTATGGAACACTTTCAACTCACGTTTATATTTGCTGGTTTGAACTTGTCTTCTTTCTAATGCCGTGTGTGTGTGTGTGTGTGTGTGTGTGTGTGTGTGTGTGTGTGTATCACTGAGTCATTCAAGTTTCTGAGGTTCAGTTATTTTCAAAATTAAATGGATGTAGCTTTTATAATATTTTTTGAAAAATAAAAGCAATGCGTACCAAACAGCTGCTTGTGACATGAGGTGTATAGCAAACAGTAAAATAATATTATGGAATACAACAGAGTCTTTTAATAAGGTAGTCTTTAGTGTTCAGTTTATTTTTATTGATGTATGTATTTCCATTACAGAATTTGCAAATTTTAGTATTCACGGGATGACATAGTATCCAGTGCATGTAAAAGAAGGCTATCTGCTGCTCTCTCTTCTCTCTCTCTGTCTCTCTCTGCTCTCTCTCCCCCCCCCCCTCTCTATTTTGTGCAAGGTCTCACCTTGCAGCTCAGACTCATACTGATCCTCCTGTTTTCAGACTCTCCAGTGCTGGGATTGCAGGTGTGCGCCACCATGCCCAAACTGCAGCGCCAATTTAGTGAGCCCCAAGGGTGGGGCCAGCTGTAGGATGTGGTGCCGGGGACTGAATCCTGGTCCCTGAGATTTCCTAAGCACGTGCTTAATCTATTGAGCTATCTGACTGGCCCTTGCTGCTGTCTCTTTCCCTATAGATATTTTAACATTTCCTGACGTTCTTTTCTGTACAAATTCCTCTATGCTGATGACTAAGCTTGTTTTGAAAGCTTCTTTTAATTTACATAGATAGAAAACATGAACCATCTTCAAGGACATAAGAGTTTGAAAGAACTGAATATTTTAGCACGACATTCGTAGCCTAAGGATCTGTCTAAGGTGGCCCTCAGAATGTCAGAGGTGGTGCATAGGAGGGTACCCACTATGTTAATCGCCTTCTTGTTGCTGGCATAGGATACCTGACATTCACCACTTTTTAAAGAGGCTTATATTGGCTTGCAGTTTCAGAGGTTTCAACCTACAGTCTGTTTGCTCCATTGTTTGAGGCTTTTGCTGAGCAGAAACATCACGGCAGAAGCTCATGACTAAAGAAAAATGCTCACTTCAAAGCAACCACAAAGCAGTGTAAGAACAAGTGAGTCAGAGAAAGAGGAAGAGGCTGTGGAGAGGATGTGTCCTTAAAGCCACACCCCCTGCGATCTGTTTCCTCACTAGATCCCACCCTCTAATAAGCCCTTTCGGTATAAATTCACCAATAGGCAAATCCATTGATGAGATAGGTACCCTTCTCAGCCAGTTCCTGCCAATTTTGTGCCTCTAAACATTAGAACATTGTAAATTAAGTCCTCAATTCATGAGTCTTTGAGGAGATTCATTATAGACAAAATTAGTATTTGCCAATCCCATTTGTCCTCTTTTTAAATTTATTTTTATTATTATTGTTATTATATTTTGTAATAGTTAATACATTGCATATTGTTGTCTTCATCATAGTTGTTCAGAGTACAAGATGCAGACATGATTTCTTGCCTAAGTATCATTAGTACAGATTTTTCTTTTCAGTGCACAAAGAGAAAGTAGCTGCATATGTAGCCCAATAGTGCATACCAGTAGTGGATTATCAGCTCATCTAGCATTACTGGGGACTGCTGACTTGGGCCTTTCAGAACTCAACATATAAACATGACTTTCCTTTATATACCTCATGGTTAGAGTTTTCTGCTGGATGGTTCAGACCATTTATCCTAATTGATTTTCTTAATAAAAGAAAATAAAGCCATTGAAATAGTTCAGTGGACTAAGGACCTGCTTAAGCAATAGGAAACAGGCTTCTGTCCCTCACAGCACACACCAGCCCAACCCTTGGGTGTACTGAGCCAGCCTCTGAGAACTGGTATGGTGGGGCAGACCTGTAATCCCAATGCTGGAGAGGATGGAAATAGGAGGATCACTATTAGTCTGAGCTGCATAGTGAGACCTATACCAAGGACAAATAAATAAATAAATAAATAAATAAATAAATAAATAAGCAGTTATGCTGTGCTATCAGGAATAGCTATTATGTATGAAACTGTGATTGGTGGTATTTCTATGTGGTACAGTTTGGTTGACCTCCAGTGGTCTGTGTGTTGGAAGCTCAGTGTACCAGGTATGGTTATCTGATGTGGATCTTTATTATATTGGATCTAATGAGAGAGTCTTAAGTTATTTGGAAGGCTGCCTTTGGAGGAGGAAAGACATTTTCTAATGGCATTTTACCCTTCTCAAGATTTTTTACAATCGTGGCAAAGCTGAATCTATCCACATATCTTCTTTTTGTGATTGGAGATGTAGCATTTTCTCATACAATGGTTGCTAGTACCTGCATTATATTTTGACTTGAAGCCTCTCATACCGGGAGCTAAGCAAATCCCTTTATGAAGTCTGTTAGATATTTTGTTGTGATGACAAAATCTGGCTAATGCAATATGTAGCATCCTTTCATGCTGGCAGCATATCAGCAAGAAAATCAAAGATAGATATACTAAGGCTCAGAAAACTATGTCTGTTCACCAAATTATGGAGGATCAACATATGTTCCAGGAGTTTCTTGAATTACAGTTTTGCTGAAAGTTAAAGAACGAAGGGCTTGCCCCAGATTGTTATAGTTCAATTTAAAAATAAGGCATGCACATACTGAACATAGTCTCTTTTGATGCTCATGTACATGCCTTGTGTAATATATAGATAACATTACAGGTTGAAGAAAGATCCGTAACAGTCCTCTGAGACTCACTTCCTAATAGTTACGTACATCCTATAATCTGGCACTGGATTATCTCCTAATATTCATCAATTGCTTTTTCAGTCTTCAAGTTTCCTTCTTCTCTTCAGCCATAATCTACAGTTTCTTTGCTATGATTTCTTTCTACTATGCACATCATTGCTTCCTTACTTCCTCTATGACCATTTCCTTTCTTCTTTTATTTTGCGAAATGATTTTAAGTAAATATCAGGAAAAATGTCACAATTTAATAAAAAAGCATCAAAACACTTTTTGTTCTGTCTCTGTCTCTCGGTCTCTGTCTGTCTGTCTGAAAGTCTGTCTGTCTGTAATTACAGTGTGAGCCTATTGCCTTAGTTATGCTTTTTGTCAGTGGAGCAATACAATGCATAAATTAAAGATTAAAGGATGATAGGATTATTTTCCTCATAGTCTGCAGAGTTTTCAGTCCATAGCCAACTGGCTCCAAGACAGGATGGCATGGCAGAGACTTGCTGAGGGCATGGCTGGCAGAAGAGAGACAGGGAGAAGGGAAGAGCATGCATCCCATAGACAGGCCATATGCCCTATATCCTCTCCTGGTACTTTAACTTCCAACATCATATTTAGTTGTGCATTGAGTAGTATAACAACACCCTGATATGTGTCATGCCACCATGTTTCAGTCAGCTCCCCACAGGCCCACCGATGTGAGCATGAGGCTCTGGAGGAACACTCAGGTTTACACTACAGCACCTATGTATTAGAAGCTTATATCTGTATCTATGCCCATTTTTATATATCTCATTATGCAATACTTTTGTGTATTTAAGCCTAAAAATAAATTACCAAAAGTACTTGCTACAAAATAACTTGAAATTTTGCAGACATTTATCTTTAAAAACTTTTTTCTTAAATTAGGAAATAAAGTAAGAAAGGCTAAATTTTACATTGTCAGAGAAAAATTAGCTATGTGGACTTTTGGTTAAGCAAAAAAAAAAAATCCATTATACAATCCTAAAACTTGCTTTGTCTGTATTTTTTTACTGCTGCATACAATAAAATTTTACCATGAGTAAAGAAAAGACAGATTATTGAATTTCCTTTTCCTTGAAAAATCTATTCTCACCTTGTGAAATACAGTAAAATAGTGAAAAGGTAAGTAGTAAGTGGGAAAGGACAAGAAGGAGAAAAAAAAATACTTGCTAGCTTTTCAGTCCCAGAGTAGCAGGGCTTTGACATTGTGCAAAGTTATCAGTATTCATACATGACAAGCTGAAGCCCAAGCCGCTGAAACACATTCCTTCTGTAATGCATCTGTAGGAACATGTAAAGAATTGGAAAAGAATAAAGCTGGAAAAGCCATTGCTTTTCTAAAATGTCCAACTAGGTCTTTCTACAGTGTCCTAGTTTTGGGAGTGCTGCCTTTAGCCTTAGGTCTATTTATTTCAGTTTTTGTTCTGTTCTTCTGATTTCAAAACATGATTAGAGCTTACTAGGAGAGATGCATGGACTCAGAGAACTTGTGCTTTGGTTTCAGGGAAGAAAATATAATTTTCCACTGAGATGAGATATACACTTTCTATTAGGAACAAATACAACTTCAAACAAAAGAGAAAAGAAGAGAGAGAAGGACTAAAAGTTAGCAAATTAGGAAAGAAGAAATGGAAGAGAGAGAGAGAAAGAGACAGGAAAAAGAGAGGAGAGATGGAAGGAGGGACAGAGAAATACAGGGAGAGCTATTTGATTAGGAATGGAATGTAGCCCTGTGAACAAAGTAATAAATGCATAAAGAAAGGTCATATTAATTTCTGCAATCTGCATCTACAACTGCAACTACAGTAATAATTAATCAAGCAATTTCACAGACCAGAAAAATAGGGATTTCAGTACATTTATTCTTTTATGAGAAAATAAACCACAACGCCAATAGTAAATATACACATACATAGATGAATGGCTAATGAATGGCAAGAGAAAAACCTACATTTTTATTGTGACATACTTGAGCATATTCACAAGACAATTTTTTAGAGAACTTCTCTTGAAAAATATTTAGTGAGACTTAAAAATAGTCAAAGAAAATTTGATGCTGTTAAAATAAAATATAGACACTAACAAATTTCTAATAAGTAGAAATTTATCAGCTCATTTTTCTGAAAGCAGAGAAGTCTAAGATCCAGCCATCAGCATTTTGTGAGGCTAAAAAGAATTTTCTTGCTATGTCATCCCATGGTGGAAAGTCAAAGAGGAAGAAGGAGAAATGGGGGGCAATGTATATTAAGATGGAAGATACTCCCATACTAAAAGAATTAGTTCATTCATTACTGAAACTCTCACAGAAGGTACAGGTTTCCCATCCAGCAATGTAGTACATGGATGAAAACAGCAATCTGCAGTTCTGAGGGGCACTTGGATGAGCTCAGTGGAACAAGGGATACTTTCAGTGGAACAAAAAAGGCCAAGAGTGAGTCCAAGAAGCAAAGGACTTTATTGATATACATCAGAGAGGTGGTGGAAGGTCTGGCAGAGTGCGTGGGAATATAAATGAGGCAGGCATGGCAAGGAGAAACAGAGCACTCTAGCACCAAGCACAGAGGGCCTCCACTTAGTGATGCAGCAGATAACTTGATATATGGAAAAGGGGCATCTCTACTACCAAAAGGCAGCATTCTTTTTAAGTTCTAAAGCCTCCGCTGAGATGCTATCTCATGGTTTAGCCCTGGAATCTCACAGGGTTATGCTTGATTCTCCATTCTAACCATCAGCACTGCGTGCTTCTGTTTTACTATACTGATGCTCACCAGTGCCTTGACTGAACTAGATGAGATTCTTTGGACCAATTAAAGAACATTACTTCTATATAGATAGTTCTGAATATCTCAGCAAAAAAGGTTGAAGAGTCAGGAAAAGATGGGTGAAGGAGCTTCATTTCTCAGGGGTTCATGGCTTGGAAGTCTTCCAAATTACATGAGTGTGGTACTCCTATGCATGTTGTATCTACACTAAAGATCCATTTCCCAGAATTGCTGCATTGGGTACCACGTTTCTATCCTTAAAACTTTACAGGGCCATATTCAGGGCATATAATGAAGCTAATAGTTTAGAATTTCAGTCAGTTCTTCCAATGTGAGAAATAATTAACATGATATTTTGTAATTTGCTATGCTTCATTTTTTCCCCTCTTCTTCTGGGTCAGTAGGTTGGGACTGCAGTTAGAAAGTTGAGCAAATAAAACTTATCTATGTGCTATTAGCAAATATTAAGGCATATTTTATATAACTCTGCTACCTACAGCTTAAACAAAAACTTAATGTTGGAAATACCCAGTTTATGGTTTAAATTTCACCCTAACATACACTTATCTGAATATATTTCTTCAATATTTTGTATTTTGCAAAACTTTCACTAAACACTAAGAGCCTGTGATGTCCTGGATTTCTTCTAGGAATTTACTATGTAGCTGTGAGGAAACTATGCAGGGCTTTGGTAAGGTAGGTATTACATTTAATGAGATGAATAGAGGATAGATAAAATTCATGTACTATTTTAGGTGGTCAAAAGTACCATAAGGAAAGGTAAGTAAATAATATGAAAGAAAATAAAGAACTAATTAATTTAGTTGGGAAAACCCAAAAGAGGTAACCTTAATATTTTATTTTTTAGAAATGTATTTAACATTACAAAATATACCTGAGCAAAGATCAAGATTGGATGTGTAATATAAATAAGCACTTAGTTTTAATTATATTGATTATTTAAACAGATTAATACTTAGTTTTAGAAATAGTCTGAAGAAATTTCCTAAACATCACTGATCTAGTAAATCTAAATGACTGAGTAAGTTCTAAGTGTTTGGCAGAACTACACAAATGCAAAAAATATGAATTTTAGAAAAGCATAATACCAATAATAGATTCAATTTTGAACGAGTTCTGTGAAATATACGCAACATTATGTTCTAAAAAGTAAGTCATTTCTGGGCCGGCAAGATAGGTCCGTGGACTAAGAGCCTGCTTAGGCAAGCACAAGGACCAGGTTTGGATCCTTGACTGACACTACACGCCCCTGGCCCCGGCCCTGTCCCTGGGTGCATGGAGCCTGCTACTGAGTTGGAGTGTGATGATACACATGTGTGATCCCAGTGCTAAGGAGCCTGAAAACAGGAGGATCACTAGGAGTCTGAGCTGCACAGAGAGACGTGCATCAAACGCATTAATAATAACAATAATAATAAAACATCATATAGCTTGAGTCTGAAGTATCTGTCATGAAACCTCAATATGAAAACCATTATCACTTCTGTTTTTCATATGATAGAACCATAGATTATAGAGCCCATGCAACTTTTCTCCTGTTTCTGTCAGTAGAAAAAAGCAATATGCTAATAACAAGGCGTTACATGTTACAGCGCAGAACTTTACTTTCATTATCATTCAACAATCCAAGAGTTTCAATAATGTAAGATACAGGAAAAATGTTAAATCTAATAGCCTCACTATTAGACTGACAAGACAAAATATTAATGACAAATCATTTTACACTAACACACTTAAACCTTAATGAAAGACCATACTTGTTTTTATTTTCTAAAAGAGCTTATTTATTTTAATGCCATCTTCTCAATTATTTTCTTGAGTAGCCATTAAAAATAATGTTTGATAATATTTTCCCTCTCCATGGGTACTTGTACATTGAATGCCAGTAAATCGTTAGAACTGAAAATGTTGATTGATAGATTGTTATTTGTTTTTATTTTCTCTATAAATTCCTATAATACTACTGATTGATAAAATATAACAAATGAGCAATTCTTTTCATTTTAATTAAAGAAAAATAAAACAAAACTTAATAATAAAATAAGAAGAGAATGGCAATAGTCATTACATGAGTACATTATCTTGAATTTACAAGCTACAAGCTACTCTTTTTTTTCTTTTTTTTTTTTTTTTTTTTCCATGGTTGGCTCAGCATGCCCTGGGGGGCAGGGCTGGCATGTCTTATGGTGCTGGGGATTGAACAACGGTCCTTGCACTTGTCTAATCTTGCCTAAACAGACTTTAGGCTGCTGAACTATCTCACCAACCCCTATTATAATTTGCTCTTGTTATTTAATGATAGACCATTTTCTCTATTTCTTGTCATTGATTATCCCTGCAAAATAACAATCAAGCTTACTATACTTACAATCTCCTTTTAACACCTAATATGGTGACATTCAGTTCCTTTAAAACATAAAAATTATATCCCATGTTTAGAATGGAATTTAGTGCCAGTTTCTCAAAATGAATGTGCTCGTTATGTGTTACAAACATAGAGTATGTAAAGGAAACTAAAACTGGAGTATTTCAACTTAAATCAAATGTTGCTTACATTCTGTCTTTTGCAGTGATAATCAACACTCACATACACACACTCACAAAGGCTTTGTGTTTATGTAGATTCCTTTCTTTTCTGTTTCTAGATCATCAACCTACTGGCTCAATCGTATCCAGTCTTTTCTCTACTGCAATGAGAACGGCCTGTTGGGCAGCTTTTCCGAAGAGACACACTCCTGCACCTGTCCAAATGACCAGGTGGTCTGCACTGCCTTCTTGCCCTGCACCGTGGGTGATGCCTCCGCCTGCCTGACCTGTGCACCTGACAACCGCACCCGTTGTGGCACCTGCAACACTGGCTACATGCTCAGCCAGGGGCTCTGCAAGCCCGAAGTGGCGGAGTCTACTGATCACTACATTGGCTTTGAGACTGACCTGCAAGATCTAGAGATGAAATACCTGTTGCAGAAAAGTGACAGACGAATCGAGGTTCATGCCATTTTTATTAGCAATGATATGCGCCTCAATAGCTGGTTCGACCCTTCCTGGCGCAAGCGGATGCTCCTCACTTTGAAGAGCAACAAGTATAAGTCAAGTCTGGTCCATATGATCTTGGGCATCTCTTTGCAGATTTGCTTAACTAAAAACAGCACCTTGGAGCCCGTGTTGGCTATTTATGTCAATCCCTTTGGAGGCAGCCACTCCGAGAGCTGGTTCATGCCTGTGAATGAAAACAGCTTTCCTGATTGGGAGCGGACTAAACTGGATCTCCCTTTGCAGTGTTACAACTGGACACTGACTCTGGGGAACAAATGGAAGACATTTTTTGAGACAGTACACATCTACCTGAGGAGTCGCATCAAGACAAATGGCCCAAATGGCAATGAGAGCATTTACTACGAACCTTTGGAGTTTATTGATCCTTCCCGGAACCTGGGCTACATGAAAATCAACAACATTCAAGTGTTTGGCTACAGCATGCACTTTGACCCTGAAGCGATTCGGGACCTGATTTTGCAACTGGACTACCCCTATACTCAGGGATCCCAGGACTCGGCACTTTTGCAACTACTAGAAATAAGAGACCGTGTAAATAAACTCTCCCCACCTGGTCAGCGTCGTCTAGATCTTTTCTCTTGCTTGCTCCGTCATAGACTCAAGCTGTCGACTAGTGAAGTGGTGAGGATCCAATCTGCTCTGCAGGCGTTTAATGCCAAATTGCCAAACACAATGGATTATGACACAACCAAATTATGTAGTTAACCGTAAATGTCAAGCACAACCCAAAATCTTGAAGGAGTTTTTACAGTGCTTTTGTGGAACAGTTTATGTTTGGAAGAGTAAATTTAAATTGTCTTTTCAATATCTGTCTTATATCAGTCGATAACATTGGGTGGCAATTTACACACATGAACTTGCTGACAATGAATATACTATACTGCAATTTTGGTTTATGAATGAAATAAATACTGACACCAGTCTAGAGGACATTCTACTTTTTACAATAAATTTCATTTGTAATTTTATATGTTCCGTGGCAATGCTTTTGTGCATTACATCCTCTAGGGGAACATAAAAAGACACCAATAAAATTTTGTAGCTGTACAGTTATTAAAAAGAAGTGCTGTGGGATTCCTTTTTTTCCATGAAATGAGTTCTATTTTGATATAGTTTGTTAGAACCTGGGGAAAAGTCACCAAGGTTTTTTAATGGAAACATTTGAAGGACCTTTTCAATTATCCTTATGACACATCCAACTCTGGAGAATGCTTAGTGGTAAGATTTGCTTCTAATTTTTGGTTCATAATAGCATACTAGGCGGTGTATATTTATTAACTATATTTAGAATCCAGTCTTCAAAATAATTATTATTAAAATAACCAGATAAACAATTCTCAAGTGCATACCAGCACATTCCAGCAAACACACAGAGAAAAGAATCTGTGATTAGAAAGTATACCATGGAGAAAGTAAATCTCTAATTTCCTTAATAACTTGCTTTGTCATTCACTTTTTGCATCCTAATAACCAATAATCAACATACTCTGCACAATCATTTTTACTTCAAGTCCTGAAAATGTGTATATGCAAGCCCTTTTCCAAAGTCAATAAAGTAACACTCCTGGAATTCA
>PVKN010028351.1:0-13260 GCA_004027915.1 Capromys pilorides
TGTGTTTGGGCATGCACCCACGTGCACGTGCAGGGTCTCACTACGCAGCTCAAACTCGTAGCGATCCTCCTGTTTTCAGCCTCCACAGCGCTGGAATTACAGGTGTGTGCCACCACACCTGGACTCAGTCACCAGCTCAGCAGGTCTGGGGGCAGGGCTGGCATGGCATGTGGTACCAGGGATTGGACCCTGCCCCTTTGATTGGTTAAAGTTTTAAGTTCACATTGAGCAGGGTTCCAGTTTGCTTCTGGAGGAACCCCAGGTGCAGGGGTGGTCTCGGCCTCAGGGCCCCACCACACACACTTTACTATTCCCTCTGCCCAAAGCATCCAGATTCAGCATGCCCTCCTCTCCCTCCCTCCAGCCTGTCACTCAGGCTACCCTCTATTTTGTTTAGAAGATTTTGGAGATTTGTGCTCAGAAGACCAGAAGGCTGACAGAAATCCTACTGGTAAATACCGGGATGAGGAGGGTGCTGCTGGGAAGAAGGACTGCATTGGCTATTGGACTTCAGACAATGTGTTATGGCTGAAGAATAGGTGTATCTGGCTTCTTATGTCCAGAGACATTGCCTGAGACTGAGATTAAGGATGGAAGACCAATCTGGCAGAAGAAATTTCAAGGTAGTCAAACTTTGAGGCAGTGGCATGGCTATTGTTGGGGAATATTAGCCAGATTTATGTTGAAAATCAAGAGCAAAGAGTCCAGTGGGAAGACTCAAAAGTGTTGTGAGTCTGGCCAGAAAGGAAGCTCCAGAGAAAGTGTGGGCTGAAAAGATAGAGCTGAGAAGGAACAGAACAACATAAAAGATGGCCTGAGGGTATCACAGCAAGTCTCCATCCTTCGCAGTCTCAAAACTGCAAAAGTGAAAGACTGTTTTGAGAAAGAAGTAGCATAACACCATGTTCCAGAATGGCAGCAGTGGCCACACCAGGTTCCAGAATGGCAGTGGCATAGAGCATTCATTCCCTCAAAATTTGATTGAGAGTGTTCAGTGATCCAGGCATGCGACTCCTACAGCCAAAAGTTGGCAGCAGACTTTGGCATCATTCATGTGATGCTGGTTTTAGGTGCATGCGGAATGCAAGAGTTCTGAAGTTCAAAAAGTTTCCACCCAGATTTTAGAAGGGGCCTCAGAGGTCACGCAGTGTGCCTCTGAAAGGGTGTATGTAAAGCTGTGAAAGAAAAGCCAAAGGTGCAGTAGAGACCCCAGAATGTTGGAAAAACCAGAAATGTGGATTGCCTGAGGAAACCTGCAAGGAAGGAGCAAAGCCAGCCCAAGAGTGCAGCCATGGGAGCTACAACTATAGGAAGTGCTGTAGGGATGGAGCCACCCAAGCCTTTTGGAGATCACAACTTACCACAGATTCCCTCAGATGTTCCATATTGAATGACAGGACCCAATGTCTGCCTTGCTGGATTTTGGACTTGCTTTGGCCCCAGTGCTTTGTATCCCCATCTGTACCTTTCAGAATGGTAGTGTTGTTTACCTTATGCCATTGCATATTGGAAGTGTGTTAACTTTTCATTTGTACAGGGAATCATAGCTAAAGTTTGCCTTATGTCTTGGAGGAGCCTTGGGACTGGGACTTTTTAGCAATGCTCAAACTGTTCGGACTTCAGCAGCTTTTACAGGTGGACTAAAATGCCTTTTACATAAAAGGATGTGCATGAGTCTTTGAGGGAACAGGGGTGGAACGCTATGGTTTGTGTTCAGATGTCCCCCAAAAGCCTCATGCAGTCATGGGTGCAGGCTTCTAGAATTTGTGATTGATGCATAGTTCAGTGCTGGGATTACGGTGTGACTGCTACACGTTCCCAGAGGCAGGAAACCTGCACACAAGATAAGGAGGGAGAGAGGCTTGGCCTCTTCTGTTTCACCCTTTTTGCTTTTGCTGTCTTCTGCTACCATAAACTGTGGCCCTCTGCCATGTACTACTCTGCCTTGGAACTAACTATGAATGGAAATCTGCATAAACTGTGAGACAAATAAACCTTTCCTTACTTAATTCTGAGCATCAGGTATTTTGTCCCAGCAGCAAAAGAAAAGTAACCAAGACAGCTTCCCACTCCCTGAGAGCAGTGATGATTAAGGGCACCTGGGCCTTACTTATGCTGAAATAAGGCCCTCCTCCATCTTTTCTCATGTATCCCTTAAGACCCCTGGGTGACTTTCTTGTTTGTTTGTCTTCAGAAGCCCCAGGCTTCCTTGTGTTCTTTGACACACTCCTCATTGAGGAATGTACTCTTACTACAACAGTCTGAATAAAATCATATCCTGACTGACTGATATACTGACTTGGGTTTGGAAGGATTATTTATAGCCTTAAAGATAGTGTCCACTAGAAAATCAGCAGCTGACAATTTTGAGTGATGAAAAAACTCCTAACAATACACAACAGACAATCAAAGGGCCTACTCCCTCAGCAGAAAACCAGCGTGGAGCCCAGCTTTACAACAGGAAATAATTACTGCTTCCAGAGGCTGACAGAAACTTGATTCGAGCAGATGGCTAGACAAAAGAGATTGTTGAGAATAATTTCCCTTCTTTCTGAAATCAACTCTCCCAAGTGTTGTAGGCACAAAAGACTCATTCCTTCCCTGCCTAGGGACTCTGGTTTTACAGAGT
Organism: Capromys pilorides; assembly: GCA_004027915.1. NCBI lineage: Eukaryota > Metazoa > Chordata > Mammalia > Rodentia > Capromyidae > Capromys > Capromys pilorides. The sequence continues at coordinate 2,630 of PVKN010028351.1, forward strand.
TGAAGTAGAGGCAGGTAGGTGGTCCTGAGAGGCTGTCATTCACTGCAGGTCTACAAGCTCTTGTCTTTCCAAGAGGGTCACTAGCTAACCCTGTCATTGGGGAAAAGACCTTCAGTCAGTTGAGAGAGACCAGGATTTAGACAAGTGGCTCCGCCTTTCTTCTGCAGCCCACTCAAGCCTTTCATACTGTGTGCAAACCAACAGAGACACTTAGCTCCATTCCATGGGTCACAAATACTATATAAAAGCCAGAATAGGGCCAGCCAGTTCTAGAGGTTGATGAAGTTTGATACTACATGCTCCTTGGTAATTTGCAAATCTGGTGTTCTTGAATGGAACTCAGGGATTCAGATGCACGGAGAATCTTCTCAAGATTATATACCAAATATGTACGTGAACATATCTGTTTTTCTAAAGTTTACACAGCTCTCTAACATTCTTTTTCTCTTTTAAAAATGTATTTGATACAGGGTATCACTACACTGCTTGGACTCATAGTGATTCTCCTGTTTTCAGCCTCCCCAGAGCTGGGATTACCAGGTGTGCACCACCATGGCTGGTCTTGGTGGCCAGCTCAGCATGCCTGGGGCTGGAGTCAGCATGGCCTGTGGTGCCAGGGATCAAACCCTAGTCCCTGCACTTGGCTGAGCAGGCACTTAGTCTGCTGAGCTATCTCACCAGCCCTCAAATATTCTTAAAGGAAATGATTTATTCCCCTAAATGAAGAAGAACCATTAGCCAATATAGATATTCTAATCCTTCAAAGAAATATGCCCTGCACAGACCACATCCCCCACAAAGATGGTGATTTTTGGCCAGGCACCGAAAGCTCATAGTCTTGTACAACAGGATGTACTTCATCTGGGTGCTATGTGGGTGCTCAGCCCGGGCCTGGGATGATCACTGAACTAAGTCATGCCAAAGATCTTGGTACTGGCAAGGTCCACACAAACTCAGTTCATCTCCAAGAAGATAAGGGGAGAGTTACGTGTCACTGAGAGGAAAAACTAGTAGAGACAGCCCGCACTTGGCGACTAAGTTGTGCTTCCTTTTCCTGCCAAATGAGGAAGTGTATATAGTATGCCCATTATAATACTCAGAACAAAGAAATCGTTAAAGGAAATGCCAACTTGATTTTATTTTTTATTTGCTTTTATTTTTTCTAACTCTTACACAAGTGCTGTAGTATATAACCAAACATAAAACTTCAGCGGTCCCTTGACTTACCAATTCAATTTGTTCTCCAGGGCTGGCTGTAACTCAGGCTGTTGGTTGAAGGCTCAGGCTCAGGCTCCTCTACACAGCCTTTAACATTCCTTTCCTGTACACAGCAGATTTCAGGGTCCTTAAAGAGACATCGGCCTAGGGTCTCAATTAACACCATACAGGAAATGATGCTGTAATATTTCTCCCAGAGCTCTTTAAGAGTTAAATCTGTATCTGACCATCAGGAAGCATAAGAGGCCAGCATTCAGGTCATAACTCAAGAGTGGTTGTAAGTTAAAACTAAAATTCTAGTCATAGCCCAAGTTAGGCCAGGTATAATTCAAAGGCACATAGTACAATCAGAAAAAAAAATCACAGTGCTGTATACACAAGGTGAAAAAAGATGGGAGAGGCTGGGGAAATAACTCAGTGGCATAAGTGCCTGCCTTGAATTCAATCCCTGGCATAAAAAAAAAAAAAAAGATGTTGAGATTTATATAAACAAGATGTATAGGGCTGGGTAGATAGCTCAGCAGTTTAAGGGTCTGCCTGGCAAGTTCAAGGACCTGCATTCAATTTCAGGTATCCCATACCCTGCCAGCCCCAAGCTGAGCCAGCCACCGAGACCAGACATGGTGGTAACACCTATAATCTCAGTGTTGGGGAGGCTGAAACAGGAGGATCACTATAAGTCTGAGCCGCATAGTGACATCCTGTACCAAATGAATAAATAAATAAAAGTTGTTTTTTTTTAAAAAAAGATGTAGGCCAGCCAGATAGCTCAGCAGACTAAAGTGCCTACTTAGGCAGGCTCAGGGACTGGGGTTTGATCTCCGGCATGTCATGCCAGCCCCAATCCTGGGGCATGCTGAGGCAGTGACTGAGCTTGGGAGTGGTGGCATGTCTGTAATCCCAGTGGCTGGGTGGCTGAAAACAGGAGGATCACTAAGAATCTGATCTGTGTAGTGAAACCCTGCAGACCCTATACTAAATACATTTTTTTAGAACAAAAATGTACAGAACTTCATCAAAAAATGAGAGATGGGGGTCATAAATCTGAGCAGCAAGTCATTAGGCCTGAGCTATCATTAAACAGATAGGTCATTAAATGAGAAATATCTGTAATACTTTTCACAAATATTACATTAAGAATGCAATATGACATCTAAAACAGCACTGGCTATTGATCCGATATGAAGATAAGATGAAAGCATTACTGTTTTTTGTTTGTTTGTTTGTTTGTTTTAGTACTTGTCTCAGTTTCTTTTCTCTCACTGCTGGGACAAAATACCCAACACCCAAAATTAAAGAAGGAGAGGTTTATTTAGCTCACACTTAGTGCAGGTTTCTGTCCATACATGGCTGACTCTGAGGCACATGGCAGAGGGCAGCAGCTCATGGCTGTGGAAAACAGCAAAGAGCAACGGGAGAAGCCGCGGCTAGCAAGCCTCTCTCCCTCCCCCATATTGTGTTCAGGCTATCTGCCCCAGGGCAGGTGCAGCACTCATAGCCATGACGCCAGCATTGATCATGAGTTAATCACAAACTCTAGAAGTCCCCACCTCATGACTGTATGAGGCTTTGGGGGGATAATTAGACACAAGCCATAACAAAGCACTGTTATGGTTTGTGTCTAGTTGTCCCCCCAAAGCTTCATGCAGTCATGGGGTGGGGACTTCTAGAGTTTGAGATTAACTCATGATCCACTGGGATTATGAGTGATCCAAGGATTGGATTATGGATCTGAGGACTGCTGGGATTATGAGTGTGGCCTGAAGCAGACAGCCTGAGGTAGAGAGCCGGAGAGTAATATAAGAGAGACAGACAGACGGACCCACCCTCTCTGTTGTTGCCTCTGCTGCAATTGCTGTTGTTCCGCCACCATGAACTGCTGATCTCTGCCATGTGCCAGGCTGCCTTGGAGCTGGCCGAGTATGGACTGAAACCTCCAGTAACTGTGAGCTAAACAAACCTTTCCTTCCTTCATTTTGGGTGTCAGGTATTTGTCCCAGCACTGAGAGAAGAGCAACTGAGACATGCTCAAACCTGGATTTCACAGACTGAGCCTTCAATTAACAACAGCTATCAGAATGGTTACACATGTTTTGCTTGTGTTTAGCAAAGCAAAGACAAAGCTTAATTGGCTGAACCGTGTCTTCATGGGATTCTAATCTTCCTATAAGAACAGCAAATGCCAACAAAACAGGTCTTCATGCTCTCTTGAGCTGTTTTTATACTTTTAAGGAATAAACAGTAAATTTTTATGTTAAAAATATTCCCCAATTGAATTAATTTCTGCTCTAATCTTTGTAATTTCCTCCCATCTTTGGGCTTTGGGTTTGGTTTGCTCTTCCTGTTTAGGTGTAGCATAAGTGTATTTATTTATTCCCATTCTGTTTTCTTAATGTGTGAGTTAACAGCTATAAATTTCCCTCTAAGAACTGCTTTCATTGCATCCCATAAATTCTGGTAGGTTGTGTTTGAATTTTAATTAAATTGTAGATATTGTTTAATTTCTTGTTTAATTTCATCTGCAACCCACTAGTTGCTGAGACGAGTGTAGTTTAACTTCCATGTATTTCTAGGGTTCTTGTGGTTTCTTTTGTTATTTATTTCCAGTTTCATTGCACTGTGGTCAGATAATATGCACGAGATAATTTCTGTTTTCATGTGTATACTTAAGCATGACCTATGGACTACTAGTATGTGGTCTGTTTTAGAAAATGTTTCGTGTGCAGCTGAAAAAAATGTGCATTCAGAAGTGGTTGGGTGGAACACTCTGTGTTTGTCCACTAAGTCCAGTTGTTCCAAGTTCTGATTTGGATCTACTACTTCTCTGCTAGTATTTTGTCTGCTTGACCTATCTTTTTGGGATAAACAGGTGTTAAGGTCTCCTCTTAAGATTGCAGTATTGGATATTAGATTTTTTCATGTTCATTAAGATTTGTCTTATATAACTTGCTGCTCCTATATTGGGCGCATACATATTTATGAGTGTTACCACTTTGTGTTGAATTTTTCCCCTAGCAAGTATGTAGTGGCCTTCTTTATTTTGTTTGATCAACTTTGCTTTGAAGTTCAGACTGTCTGTAAATAGGATTGCTACCCCTGCTTTTTTTCTGAGGTTTTGGGGTATGTAGTATTGTTTTCCATCCTTTGACTTTCATCTTATGAATTTCTTTTTGAGTTAAGTGTGTTTCTTGCATACAGCGTATCGTTGGATTTTGCCTCCTAATCCACTCTGCCAGTCTACTTCTTTTAACTGGAGAGTTAAGTCCATTTACATTGATGGTTATAATTGAAATGTATTGACTTACGATTGACATATCTTTTACTTACTACTGTTTACTTCTTTTTCTCCTGTGTTTAACTGGTTGCCCTGTTTTGTGGGCTCTTTCTCTTCTCATTTGTGGAGTTCGGGTTGTTTTGGTCAGTGAGGACTCAGGTCGTAAAAGAACCTGCACTGCAATATCCTGGCACCAAGTGTCAGTGGTGTCCCAAATTTTCTGATCAAGGAGAATATGGGGCCACAGAAGAAAGAGATCAATGATGCACAGTGTGCCTAAGGAGAGCCACCTAGAGAGAATACATTCCCTCAAGCTTTCACAGAGAGCAAATTGGTCAAGCAATGGCTGTGACTCATCCAGACAGCTGACACTGACAAAAGCTCTACAAAGCACTGTACATGGTTTCAAGGTAAATCTTGAGGGGATTTGACTGATCTTGGGAGATAAAAAAGTTACATGTTTTGCTATACAGGTCTTCCTTTAACTTGCTCTTAACCACCCAGCAAAAAAGTCTAACCACAAGGCATAAAAAGTAAAGCTATATTAGTATGTTGAGCTATAAAAAGCTTAAATCAATAGCTTCCAACATTGCCAACTCTGCTAATAACTCACTACTATTGTGGAATATTGGACTATGTATACAACTACTTTCTCTTAGTTCAATGAGAAGAAATTTTTGTACCAATAGTGATTAGAATTATCTAATCACTATTATTAAAAATTATCATGTCTGCATCCTGTACTCTGAATAACTACTGTGAAAACAACAATATGTGTTTTATTCATTATTGTGGCTGTACTACTGTATTTTGAAACTGTCTCTTTGTTATTTCTTACTAAAAGTAATTTTAAAAATTCCCCATATACCAGCAACATGTAATGTGTCTTAGAGGAAAAAGGACCAGGAATTGCATTAAAAAACCACCCCAATACATACCTGATACCTGAAACCAGAAGTCTGATTCTGACTACAAAACTAAACAAACCAGCACTTCCCCGCTGGCACCTGGGAGGGGCGTCCACCCTTCAGTCCCCCAGCGTGGAGCGCCATTTGTCCAACTGGATGTAGAATCAATGCAATGAAATTCTGCTGCCTGTTAATGTCCTCCAACGGGACCAGTATGCTAACCAGGGCAGAGATTACAAAAGTTCAGTTGAAGTGTCACCTCCTCTGTGACTGCCTTGATGGCTCCCCTTTCTGTGCTGGCTGGTGTTGCAGCTCCTGGCTGCTGCGGCTGCCTCCCTGTCTGGCTGGGATCCTGCAGGGCAGGGTCTGTGCTGTATTTAGCTTTGGAGCTCCAGTAACTCACATAGCATTTTCTCATCGATGAGAATTTGTGCTGGGACTGTGGAGATTCATTCATGAGAGTCAAGCGCCGGATCAAGCTCACAGCCCAGTGCTGAGCTTGGCCTGCAGGCTGCTTCTCGCTCTGATTCCCTGCCTTTGCTTAGCCCTGAAGCCTGGGCCCTTTCTACTGCCATGACAGGAGTATGCAGGAGGCACTGGTGCTACCCTCATACCTCTCAGAACCTTGGGATGGTGAAAACTACTGGAACAGGACAGAAAACACCCACAGTCAAAATAACTGAACTCAATGACCTGGCAAAGCATTTCCCACGTGGAGCACTATGCTACGCACATGCCATTTGTGGCTCTTGGAATTCTCACTGTACGGGTAAGTGTGGGTCTGAACACACCCTATGTGGGAGGAGACCGGCACAGAAAGGCGGGGCAACTTTCTCCAGGGATGGCGCTGTGCTCCTCTCTTGGCCACCCGGCCCCTGAGAAGCCAAGCAGAGGGAGCCTGAGGCAGGGAAAATAAAGCAACTTAGTGAGATCCTGTCTCAAAATAAAATTTTGAGGTTTTTTTTTTTTTAAAAAATTTTGAGTTTTTAATTTTTTTTTACTTTATGGGAAAAATAAAAATAAATTTTCATAATAACATCATGGGAGAATAACAATAGTTAATACTGCATATTGTTATCTTTAAAGTAGTTATCAAAGTACAAGATACGGGAATAAATGATGTTCCAAACGATATGAGCACAAATCTTTCTTTTCAATGGACGAGGAGAGGCCAGTAGTGTGACTGTCTGGCATTTTTTGTTTGCTTTCCTTTTCCTTTCCTTTTCTCTTTCTCTCTTCCTACTTCTGTTTCCTTTGAATGGTTTCTTCCCATTTCACAGTATCTATTGTATATCTGGGGTCTTATTCTCTCTTTCAGTTTCTCACACCAGGGAGACAATACGATGTTTATACACTGAGTCACATGTGAGTGTGAGTAATTATTTCACTTAGGAGCATAGCCTCAAGTTGCATTCATTCACCTATAAAATTCTTCTTTATGGCTGCGTAGTACTCCATTGTACAAAAATACTGCTGGGCCTCAGTATGAGAAAGTGCTGACCTGGATGGTTGTGGTGACCAAATCGAACTCAAGTTACAGATTTCAAACTGCCAGGAGGCACACGCCCAGGCACTCACCCTGTCCCCCATGCCGCTACCCAAAGCAGAACAACACCACTGCTTTGACTTGCGACTTATGGTGTGGCTTTGAGTCTCTGAGAAGGCCCTGCTTCCCACTGCACTCACTCAGCATTCTCCTAAGTTGCAGACTCTCCCATGAGACCATGGGGCAGCCCTGTTGCCCCCCCCACCTCTCTGATTCTCTGGGGAGCTGTGAGGTAGCACCCCACACAGACAGAGGGCAGGATGGCAGTGCTTCTGTGAGAACGTGGGCAGCCAAGAAGCTGCCATCGCTGCCAGCGTGGGTGGAAACACTCAGCTCACTAAGGGCAGTGACAACTGTCAGGGCTTTCAGCCCCTGGACCTCACCAGCCCAGGGCCCAGAGCGTGTGCGCACTGCGGCTCATCACCAGACTCACTTCCAGAAGGTGGAAGTGAGAGGCAGGCGGGCCCAGCTACGCCCGCTCCATGGCGGAGCCTTGGCAGTGACAGCAGGAGCCAGAGCAGCTCTCAGTAGAAACTCATGGGGCAGCGCCACAAGAACAGCCCAAGGTCCCAGTGACAAGCAGTTCTGGAAAAGGCCACAGAAGCCTAGGCTGCTATTAGCCAGCTCCGAAGTGCGAGGGTGGCCCGAGATGAGACGTAACCGGGCGGTGAGATGGGAAGTCACAGCAGCTGGGGAGATTGCTATGTGGTCTAAGCACCTGCCTGGCAAGCACAAGGACCCGGATTCAGTCCCTGGTACTGCGTGTGCTGGCCTTGGACCCCTGGGTGCACGGAGCTGGCCACGGAGACAGTGCATGTGGCATGCGCCTGTGAGGCCAGCACTGGGGAGACTGAGACAGGAGGATCACTAGGAGTCTGAGCTGCATTGTGAGACCCCGTACCAAATAAACAATAAATGATTTAAAAATTGTTTAAAAGATGGGAAGTTACAGCTGAGCCAGCCATAGCTAATCCCTCTGAACTGAATTCACTGAATAAATGATATGTGAAGTGAGCCACCTTTTTACTAAAGGGCAAGCAGTGGCCAGAGGCCTGAAAGGACATCAGTACTCCGCTGTCATCTTTTGATTGTCTGCTTCATGTTCCACTCCAGCCCTGTATATACTTGTCCTCAGAATAGAGGGAGCAATGTACTCCCCCTTTAAAAAAATCTGTTAGGATAATCAAATTAGTTATCCCATTATTCAGAAGAAGTCAGGCCTGGAAAGTGCTCACCCGTCCTTCTCCTATTAAACCCACTGTAGAGGGCCGGCCTGATAACTCAGCAGACTAAAGTGCCTGCTTAGGCAGAGCGCAGGGGCCGGGGTTCAACCCCCAGCCTGCGTGCCAGCCCTGCCTATGGGGCACGCTGAGATGGTGACTGAGACTGGATGTGGTGGTGCAAGCTTGTAATCCCAGCACTTGGGAAGCTGAAAACAGGAGAACGGCTACGAGTCCAGTCTATGCAGCGAGGCCCTACACACCCAGACCTTACAGACACTGTCCTAAATCTGGGGGTGGGGGGGGCACTGTAAAGGTAATGCACTCACAGAACATGCTGAGGTACAGCAACAAATGCGTCAACTCCTACAGTAGTAATAGTGAACCTGTTAGAGATGAGGACCCAAACGGCAGCCCCAAGTCCACTTACTTACTGCAAAGTGCCAGCCCTGCAGTCAAAGCTGAGTGCTCGGCTCCTGGGTGGCCTGGGGTAGCCTGGCTGGTGCACCGGCAGAGCTGCGGTCCTGCTGGGAAGGTGCAGTGTCTGCCACCACTGCCCTAGAGTGGCCTTGTCCTGGCCACTGTACACTTGGTCTGTGAGCCACGAGTTCAACTACCAGCAAACGGATAGGTGCCACTCTGGAGGGCTGACCTCACTGCTTTAATCATCAGGAAGATCTTAGAAGTCAGGTCGATCTTTCCCCATTCCACCCAGGAGGAAACCGAGGCACAGCGAGTACAGGTGAGGTGCCCAAAGTGATACAGCTTGTGGCGGGGAGCAGGACTGGAGCTTCTTGGTTAAGCCCAAAACAAGGGAGGAGACACCACAAGATGCAGCTGGGCAGGACGCATGGGGCAGCGCACCAAGGTGCAGCCCTCAGCTCTTACCAGAGAGACCACTGCGCCTCCAGCCCACCTGCTCTGCGACAGCTGAGTAGAGTGAAACCACATGTATGAGAAAGCCGCAAAACAGGAAGGCATTTCAGAAACACCACGTGCTATGGAAGACAGCACAGGCGAGCCCAGCTCCCTTCTCTGGAGTGCTCACCTCCATCATTACGGTGTCCAAGGAAAGGCGCATGTGCTCTTTTGTCCAATTTAATGCTTTCAGTAAGAGCATAGCATGTGTTGTTTTGTTTTATCTTTTTGGGACAAATGTGAAGTAAGCCATGCAGTTCAGGCTGGTCTTGGGCTCACTTTGTAATCCAGGCTGGTCTCGAACTCAGAAGCATCCTCCTGTCTCAGCCTCCGGAGTGCTGGGATCACAGGCATGCACGACTACACCCAGCCTCATTGCAGGTTTCGAAAAATCACCATCTTGGGTACCTCTGCTGGCACTTACTCTTTCCGGGAGCTTCATGTTTAAAACAAACATCCTGCCTGTGCTATTTGTCTTAACCAGTATAAATTGCCATTTCCCTGTCCCTAGCAATTCTGTTCCAAAGAACTGACAACTATAATTTAATACCCTTAATCTATGCAATACAAGAATGAGGAAAAAAGAAAAAAAAACCCACAATACTTTCTCATAAAAGGGACACATTATATATAGTAATTTATTCTTTATTAACATCATTATGAATAGTGAATTCCACAGGTCAGCTTCCAGGCAACATAAAAATGATGTTGTATGTACAGGACACCTGCATGTAATGCAATGGTATGCTCTTTAATTTTTTTAATGAATACGACTTCCCAGGCTATTACAAAGTAACCACACAGCTTAAAGCTGCACGGTTACAGGTATGCAATCGCCAAGCAATTGAAAATGGCAGGCTGCTGAGATAATGTGGAGATCTGCTAGCATGGCATTTTTATTTTATTTCTGGTACTGGGAAGTGTGCTCGAAGCCTTTGCACTGAGTTACATCTCTGTCCTTTAAACATTTTTAAAATTTTAAGACAGGGCTTTTGCTAAGTTACTAAATTGCTCCATCTGGCTGCAATTTTCGATCCTCCTGCTTCAGCCTCCCAGAGGCTAACCTGGTCTCTACACAACATCAGGGAGAAATCCTGTCTTCTCTTTCGATCTAGGGGTCACTGAAAAGAAAAGAGTAAACCAGCTCACCCGCTCTGAGGGCCAGGGAGCAGGGGTGCGGGGCCCACCCTGGGGTGGACAGCTTACTCCAGCACGTGCCTCAGCACCCCTGGGTCCACCTCCACCGCCTGCAGGCCCCTGTGCAGGCTCAGGAAGGTGGCCTGCTTCCCGTAGCGCTGCCGCCAGCGCACGAAGGCCTCCACCACCTGCGACTGCACGTTGTGGGGGTGGTTAGCCTTGCAGCGGTAGATGTCCGTCTGCGACAGCCCCAGCGACAGCACCACGGGTTCCCACTCGGCGCCCAGCTTCTGGGCCAGCTGGTTGATCTGCTGGTCTGACGGGCAGCTGTTGAGGATGTGCGAGGGGACCCCCAGCAGCTGGTCACCTAGGGAAGAAGAGGAACAGGTGAGTGGAGGCAGCGAACACAC
>PVKN010028352.1:0-13273 GCA_004027915.1 Capromys pilorides
AAATATATAAAGTTAGAATATTTATGAACTTATTATCTTTGAAAATATTATGAGAAGTGATAAATATCACGTTTGAATTTTAGAATTCTAGCATACATAATTTAAGCTGCAATTATTTTTGAGGTGTGTTTATAAATAATTTTTATTTGTGACCACAAATAATTTTATTTTTTCTTTTAATCAAATACAGTCCATTTAAGAATTTATTTGTTCTTTCAGTTATCTTGCTTCTAATAAGTTTTGGGAAACCTAAGGAGGGCTTTAGTGTTCTGCAAATCCTTTGTGATGTTCACCAGTGGTGGCATCCAGCCAGGGCACAGGTCATCTGTTGGCATTCACTTCTCCAAGCTTGTAACATTTATCCCAAGTTTAAACATGAGCCCCTGCTTTATTTCCCTTAAAGACAAAAGCTTTATTTTTTATCAATACATTAAAGAAAATTTGCCATAATAGTAGAATATATATTTGAATTAATTTACAGATATTGTAATAGGAGACTATCTTTAGAAACCAACTACAATCTAACCCAGACTTAACTCACGATTTGTGCAAAATTTCTTCACGTGAGCATGAAAGAAATTTCCAGATAGCTCCCTTCCTTGAAGTCCAGAAACAGAGGGAAATGGAAAGTTTTGGGTGACCTTTTCACTGCTGGCACAAAATGCCAACTACCTGCATCCTAAAGGGGTGAGGTTTACTTGGGCTCACAGTCCCAAAGTCTTTAGCCCATGATTTCCTGGCTCCAAGGCAGAAATCCATGGCAGAAGGTGCACTGGAGAAAAGGTGCTCAATTCTCAGTGACCAAAAGAAGAGTAAGAGGGGAAAACCTAACAGCATGACTTTTTCCTGCCCAGGGTATAGTTCATATTTCTTGGGGTAATTTTCAGAGAAAATGTCTCTACTTATCAACCTGTTTCCTCACCTTAGTGCGTGTATAGATATTTTAGAATACTACTCTTTTTCCTGTATTTTAGATTGTGTTTCTATCAAGTCATATGCTTTTAATGATACCATCTGAACTTATTCCAACCTAGAAAGTGTACTTCTTCTTTTGTTTAAAATTTTAAATCATGATGTGTGTAATCTGCACTTCAAACCATGATAGGTAGACATATGAGAAAAGGAGAGAGAGGTATCAGCAGAAAGGTAGGCAGAATATGTGAATGAGATGCTGAAAACACATTACTTTATCCTGAAGTCAGTGAAATACTGTAGTAATGAAATTTGAGTTAATAAGTCAACTCTGATGACAGTGTTACGAAAGAAAAAATATATGGGTATTGCTTTGAAAACTTTGTTTTTTTTTTTTTCAACTTATAACTCAGGGACCCAACTTGCACAACAGAGATTTCCTCTGTTAGCTGAGAAAACATATTGATTGCAGCACTATCTTCTAGGATGCAGAGTCCTGGGCTGAGGAGGAATGAGGAAGGAGAATATGTAAAATTCCATAGCCAATGTGGAAAGACAGCTTAAATGTATTATTGGGTAATTTCTCATGATGTCAAAAATAATGTCTTCCATGAATGCATTATCTATGTGGTCATAAATACCTGATGAGACTTAGCTGGGTATGGATGACTAGGATATATCCTGGATAGAAGGTGTAAGTAGTTTATTAATTTAGTGAACAAGGAATCATTTCTTTTGTTCTTGTTGTTATTGTTGATACTGGATTCCAAATCCCTAATCTTTCCTTCTCAATTCTTTTCAATAGTAGAAATACTGAGAAACAAAAGTGATCCTGAGTCATTCTGAAATATACCACAGTTAATTTCAGTTTTTCAAATTGGCCTTGAAGACATTTTTAAGATTGAACGTCATGAAACATGCAAAGAATCATGAAAAATGTTGGTGGAGCTTGCAGTTGAGGAGTACCTTCCATAGTGTTCCTCAGCTGATGGATCAGGAAATGAGATAAAAAGAGATGACATGAAAAGGTGAATGTGTTTTGACTTTATTTTTGAACAATAGCCATCACAAGGAAATGATTTTTGATGTTATGTTTTAAAAATATTCAGTTCCAACATAACCCACTAACAAGAGATGTGAGCCCTAACTAAAGATCAAGCAAATGCAAAGTCTTTACTGAAGAATAAATGGAAAATAATAAAGTGATAACGTTGTGAATTTTTTAAAGATTAAAACTCCCTCCCTTGGATTCTAGATTCTCCAATATGCTCTTATATCCTCCATAAAGTAGTTTTCTCTTATAATAGACTAATGTAGTATTTTAAGTCCTTTGGATTCCTAACATTAATATTCCATAGAAACTTAGAGATGCAACGGACCTAAAAGATAATATTGTCTGAAATGCAAAATCATCATTTACATTCTTCTTTTTTCTGGCAATGATTCAATTGACTAAAGATGTCCTAATTTTTATCTGCTTGATAGCTTTTCTATTAAATTTCAGAGCTAATTTAGGTCAAAATACCCAGGAATGCAAGCCTGTAATATGTGCTAACACATGGAATTTTTTGAAACACAGTCTAGTGTTTCAAATCTAGTGTGTATTAAGGTTCATTTTATAGTGAGTAAAATTATTTGTAAACAACAAGCATCTCTTCATTTTTGTCCTATACAGAAGTAATAACTTACTTCACCAGGCTCTATGGATACCAGTTAGTATCCAAGTGTCAATTCACCCTACCCTACCTTGGCTCTCTTGGCATCTTGTTGTTTCTCAACTTACTGAACAAATCTCTGCCCAGTCAGGTTCTTTGCTCAGTCTTCAAATTCTATGTAAGATAAAATTTGGAACTTCTCTTTAATAGTCTATATTAATGACTTAGTAATTGTTAAATGTCTCTCCCAATAAAATTTGAAGCCAATGATTTAAGAGCTCTTACTTAATCTTTGCAGTGCTACCACAGTCTGTTACATGTCAAAACCAATTGATGATTCTGCTACTTTTGCATGAAACCAAGAAGAGTTAATATTGGAAGATTTTTTTCTTTTAAGAATAAATTTAATGGAAAGTGAAATTACAATCTTTATTAACCTTGCCTTTGACATTCACCATAAATACATATCGATCGTACTACCCTTAGAGTAACTCTCAGATTAAAGCAGTGGTCTTCACTATCTTTTTTTCCCTAAACAAAATTTGGTGAGTGAAAATATTCTTAATATTTCTGTTGTCCTAAGATCTTTGAATTATTTTTCAAAATTAAATTATCAGACACGTTGTAGCATATCCTCTACCTTTGCAAATTGGATTGTTTTCCTTTCATAGGTACCTTTACTACCTTTGCAAATTCTAAAAGAGTAACAGAAATTTGTAATTGAAACTATTTGGGCACAATTTTGTACTGAGGAGGTCTAAAGCCAGGAAAGTTAAATGATTTACTCAATCTCACAAAGTACAGTACTTTAAGTTAAAATGTGTTTGCTAAACTTTATCTTTCATAGGTCTATTTCTCCCTAGAGACTGTAAACTCCTCAAGGCCAAGATCTCATGGCCAAGCCCAAATTTTGCAAAGATGTGAAATGAAGTGATCTGACCACATGCATCTAAAAGTACAAAGCATCAATATACTCTTTTCATATTTTGCCACATGAATGATAGTTGAGGGCTTAGTGATCTTGGTGTATGCTTGGCTATAAATCTCTCATGGATTATCAAATATGAACAATGAAGTCTTCAGACTATATATTTAAGGGTACTATACAACCTTCATGGACGTTATTGATACTGGAGGCCTCATCTTAGTCATTTTTTGAATCTGAACACATTAGACAATTACCTCTCCAGAATTCTAGTTGAGCTTGTTTTTAAGTAGGGTATGGGAGGTATAAACTTTTATATGTTAGTGAAAACTTTTATATGTTACAGCAAGAAACTGAGGAATTAAACTCAGACTACTCATTAACTAGTTTATTCCTAAAAAGAGTCTTATGTTATTGCAGAAAGAAATCATTGCAAGTCTTGGTTCTCTTGTACATGGCCAATAATGTGATTTATGTTCCATACCTATATTCCCTCTGAGAGCTTGAGCCTCTATAACATGCTAGGCAGAAGGAGCCTATCTGACTGGCCCTCATTAGACATATTGGGTACTGGGTCTCTAACTAACCTCCCTGATAGTTAGTGCTTCACATGTGCTGCTCTACCTCATTGTTGGAACAATTAAGTGTTTCCTATATCACACTTCTGGATGAGGACTTTTAGAAGCTTGTGTCTGGTTTCCTCTAGGTTTCAACAAAATAACTCTTGCCTTGATGATTTAGCTTTATATTCTTTCAGTGAAGTGAATCCTAGCTGCAGGTCACATACACGTTGAATCTTCTGAGTTCTCCCATTCTGCACTACTAGAACAGGAGATGGTCTTCGTGATCCTTAACAGGTTATCTAAATAACTGCACTGGATAATCTGTGTACAGCACTTACTCTGTGTCGTATCTCTCCAAGGAATGTTATTTACATGAATACAGTAATCCTCAATCTGGACACTATTAACACCTTTACTTTAATTATGGAAGAATTAAACATAGAAAAATATTTTGTCCAGCCCCTTTTCTAGATTAGAATGAAAAACAAATATGACTAGGTAGTTCTACGACATTACTAATATGAAAACTTCAGGGTTTTATTCTCAACAATGATTTTTTTTTACATCTTTTGGTATTTGACGGACAAATTATTTTTCACCACATAGCCCATATTACTGCTCTTCTGTGTGCTTGCAAAAAGACATAAAACTTACCGTATATTCAGTTGGCTGTCCTGCCAGGCAAACAATAAGAAAAATGAAAATTTGTTTTTTTATTTTATTATTTTTTTCTTTTATTTTAGGGAAGGGTCTACAGGGTCTTCAGGGTCTCACTACTAGATCAGACTCATAGTGATGTGCCTATTTACAGCCTCCCAAGAGCTGGGATTACAGGCACATGCCATCACTCCCACTCTCAATTGCCCTCTCAGTGCACCCCAGGGGTGGGGCCAGCAGAACAGGCAAAAAAATGAAAATTTGGAGAGGCATTTTAAAGCTTTTTTGGTTTATTCACTTCTTTTCCTTAATTTTATTTCCAAAAACATTCTTCAAATTCAGAATTTTATTTAACATTTTACTTGGGATAGGGTAGTGATATTTTTATTTACACAAAGCTACTTGCTTGTCCTGGGTCCATATATCTCATATCATGAATAATCTCAAACAGACCCACCCTTGTACTTGCCACTTAATTTTAAATTGGATTTCAGGTTTCACACCCATAACTTAAGGAAGGTTAAAGTGAAAGAATAGGCTAGAATAAATTTCTATAAATGGTAAGTCAAGGGACAGTTTATTGTTAGATCACTGAGTCAAAAGGTCAAGAAATTTGCTCTCTGTTAAAAATTGCATAGGGAATGCACACCTACAGAATGACAGCCATCCCCTGAAAAGGGATGTAAGAAACAGGATATCTGCAGAGGCTTGTGGTCTCTCCCCTCAATGCATGTACTAATTCCAAAGGGACAAACAAGAACATTGTAGGGATGAAATCCTACTAGTTATCATCTTCACCAAGTGGCAAGTGTGGCATGATTAGTACAGGGATAGAAGATCTCACATCCTGTACTTTCTAATACGATGCAGGGAGCAGGACACAATATTGATTTTAAAGTATTTTTACCAAAAATGCATAAATTGAGCCCAATTAGAAGGGTGTACAAGAGAGACTCACATTGGGGAGATTGAATAATGACTGTGCTTAAAAATGTTAAAGACCTGAACAATAAAGAATTTCTGATAGACTGTTCCAAATCAAAAGAGAGTAATGAGCTATGATTTGTTTATGTAATATATATTTTGGACTGGATCCAGATCTGAGAAATTGGATCCGAGATCTGAGAAATGAATAAATAAATACTATATAGTTCATTAGTGGGACAGTTGGTGAAATTTGAATACAGTTGACATACTAGAAATCATATTGTTTTAATAAGAACTTTGCAATTTTGTCAATTGTACTCTGGTGAGATTCTTGATTTAGGGGGTTACTAAAATACTTAGAGTTAAAAGAGCATTATATTTATAATTAACTCTGGTGGTGCTAACACAATTTTTGTATGGGTTGAAGGAGAGAGAACAAGGCAAATGACAAAAGATTAACATTTAGGTGATCTGGGTAAAGAATATATGATATTTATTTGTCCTACTTCTGTAATTTTTCTGTAAAACAGATTAATTTAAAATTTGAGAAACTCAAAATAAAAAAGACCAAAGTGATAGGGGATGATAGAATTAGTATAAAGCCCTGAAGTTAGAACAAAAATGTCAGTTATGACTCATTCATGTGGGTGGTTACCCAGGTGCCCAACTTGAGTGGGTGCCACTCTGTCCTAGGTACCTTCCCAGGTGTGAGACACATGCTAAGAGAGCAGAGTGATAAAGATTATTGCTATTATTCCAATGGGAAAAGACAGAAAAGAATCAGGTTATGCAATGAATTTGTGCTTGGAAATAAAGAAAAAGAAAATATATTTCATTACAACAAGTGAAAGCACATGCACAGTGCTAACATTGGGATTATTGTCATAACAGAGTCTTTGACAGGTTCATCAAGTAAGTGGGTAAACCCTTTTTGGGTGGGGTGCCAGGGATTGTACTGAGGACCTTGTGCTTGTTGGGCAAACACTTATTCCACTGAGCTATCTCCCTGGCCCACTAAATCCCTTCTTCACAGGGAAAGGCTCTGCTCTGTGTGGACAGTGGTGGGGCCATACCTTTGCCATGCTGTGGCCATGGCCTCCCAGCTGGCAGGAAGATTTACCCTGGGTTTATCAGGGAATTGTTCTCATCCCACAAATACTTTTATTTACATGGAACCCACAACCCACAGCAAAGCCAGCACTATATCTTTGATGCTAGCAGGGATTTAGAGTTGGCAAAAGTTACATAGATGAGTATCATTACTTCTCAGTCTCCAAGATATTTTGAGACCTGCCCTAGAGTTTTAAACTTTCAAATATATTACTTTTTGTTATGGTTTGTGTACAGGCGTCCCCCCAAAGCCTCATGTAGTCATGGGTCAGCTTCTGAAATTTGTAATCGATTATTGTGAGAATGGGTGCTGCACCTTCCCTGGGGCAGGTGATTTGCATTTCAGTGTAAGGGAGGAAGAGAAGTTAGCTCCTTGAGCAGATGCCACCCGGCTGTTACCCCTCTCTGCTCTCTTGCTCTTGCCAGCCACCATGAAATGTTGTTTTCTGCCTTGTGCCTCTGCCTGGGAGCCAGCTGAATATGGACTGAAACCTTCAGTAACTGTGAGCTAAATAAACTTTTCCTTCCCTCATTTTGAGTGTCAGGTATTTGTCCCACAGTGAAAGAAGAGTAACTAAGACTCTTTTCTCTTCTCAAACCGTAGGGCCCTGCAATCCACTTCCACCCTATGTGAAAGCACTTGACCTCCTCATCAAGGAAATATTATTGTCAGTGCCTGGGGTCGCTTATCTCACAGGAAGGAAGCTGCAGCCAGCTTCTCAAGTCAAACTTGCTGCCTGTTGCTCTCCTAAAGCTTCACTTCCATGCTGGAGCTATGTACTTTATTTCTAGACCTCATTCTTGGCACTTGAACATGACCTGTGCCTTGTGAACTTCTCGATTAGGATGGCAAGTTTTCTTTCCTTAAGAGGCAGAGAGATCTATTTCCTGCTGACTTGACAATGAGAAGAAAAGTATTGTGTTTTCTTTGTCCCAAGCACGTGGTAAGGCCTCAGTTCTCTGCTACCAATGCTTCACAGCCTTGTTTTACACCTAAGGGAAGGAAGGAAGGAAGGAAGGAAGGAAGGAAGGAAGGATGGAAGGAAGTAAGGAAGGAGGAAGGAAGGAAGGAAGGAAGGAAGGAAAGAAAGAAGGAAGGAAGGAAGGAAGGAAGGAAGTCCCACAGTGTGGGCACTGACAAAGGTTGCTATCCAGTTGGGTTCTAAACCCTGTATTTCAGTCTAGTCCTACAGGATTTCCCATGAACCTGCCTTCAACTCACCTCCATGTCCCACATCAGGCTCCTTCTATTTGTTGCCTTACTCACTCTGCTCATTCAGTGTTTATCCCAGCTCTCGCCAGAGTTCTGCAGATGTCTGTGGATGTGCTTTACTCTCTTGGAAAATCTTGTTCTGTTTGATGGTGAAGACTTCTCCTAGAGCCTGTTCCCCCAGTACATTATACATCCCCAATTAGTGTTGAAATCATTTTTGGAAGCTTTATGGACTCTGTCCTCTAACAGCTGCATAAACTAGGCAAATTAGTAAGCAGAGATACAATACTACTCAATTTTCAAGGTGAAATAAAATTGGTAAAACCAGTGCAATCTACAATGTGCATGAAAGTGTTCACTGTGCTTCCTCGACGTTATCAAATTTTATTCTCTGTTCTTATTCTATTGTGTGTAGAGATTTATTGTTATTTTGAATCTCTACTTGGTGCTCAAAAATACATTTCTGTATTTGTAATATATGAATCTGTGATAAAATCAAATTGCACTTTACTATACATATCTTAAGGAAACATGCTTTCTTTTCCAACACTCATACTAATTTGGAAACAATTTTGTACAATATATATATATACTTAAGGGGAAAAGTGGCACTTATCCAGCTCTTCCCACTAGTACAGAAGCAAGATGCTGACATAATTCATCACAGCAGTCACTTACCTCATACCTGATGGTTCTCAATACCACAGGGTAAGCAGCTTTTCATGACCAGCCCTTAACCATTTTGATGGGGTGTGGTACAACTTAAAAAATGACTTTGGATAATACTGGTGTACTGCTCAATTAAGAGAGGACAGATGTTTCTTCCTTTGAGAGAATTTTTCAAAATCTGAATAAGATGTGATGTAGTTTGAAAAGCCTCTGAACAATTTCAATGTCCACCCTCACCAGCCCTCACGTAAATGCTTTATAACAAGTGGAGGTGATGTTCATCCTAACTAGCAGAAAATTCATTGCAATGGTACTTTACTGTATGTATATAGATGAAAAAATCTTTTTTGTTCCAACCACTTGCATAATAAATTAACATTAATTTAGGTCAGATAATGCTGAAGTAATTACAGAGTTATATGTGGGTTCCTCTTCAATTTATGTCTTCACTATCTTGGTATTCTAGTAGCAAAGTCTTTCCTAAAAACATTTGGAAGCAACTTATTCTAATTAATTTTTCAAAATGATCTTATCACTTTACATACTTGTTATTTTTCTACCTGGAGAATAATATCATATGAAAATACCAAAATGTAGTGTGTTGTCAAAAATAAGAATAACTTGCATTTATCATTTAAAGATATGCACATTTTCATATTTTATATGTGAGGATATATTACATATTATTATTTAAGTGGCTTACTATAATACATACATATGGCGTTTAGGTGTGGAGGAATACATGGCACTGTACTTGATGTTAAGAAAATATCAGGTAACTTGTCTCTTCTTCACTGTAAATGGAACTGGGAAAGGGAAATTGGGAATGTTAAAATGTGGTTCTGTTTAGATGACCAGAGAAAATAATTAGGGGGTGAATATCAATATCTGTCTATGCTAGATGTGTAGAGATAGTGAGGATGGGGGAGGACACAGCTGAAGACTGGGGAAGGTCAAAGAGAAAGGCAGGGTCAGGAGTGCATGGAAGGAGTGCTGACTTCCATCCACAGTGACAGCTCAGAGTGATGATAGCCCTTCTTCTTTAACTGAGACCTGAGAGAAGTGAAACTCTCATCACCAAAGAATTCAGTGATGTAGACATTTTGAATCCCTCAGTATAAAAATGAAGTTCTGAGAAGGGGAGCAACTTACTGTAGCGTGTCTGCTCTCAAAGGGCAACACTAGAGTTTCCCAGTAGCATATCTGTCTTGAGTCCAAAGTCCAGACTTGGTCTTTTGTGCTAAGAAACTTCACTGAGAAACTTCACACCTCAGTGCAGAGGAAGAAATAAAAGCACATCTTTTAACTGAGGTCTTTGTATAGGGACTCCATGGTCCGTGGAGTACCCCAGAGAGCAACTGCAGCATGAATGAAGAAAAGATGGACAAGAAACAAGATCTAGGTTCAAGTGGAAGCCTGTTTTCTTCATGAGCAAAAGACCTCTCAAGAAACAGTAGGGGTGTTTATTTACACTCTCACAAAGTTAGTATCAGGAGATATAAATTTACCATGGAACAAATAGCTAAAATTCTCCAGGCAGTATATTTTTCTAAAGACGGAGGTAGCTTGACTGCTTTAGGCACTGAGGTCTTGTCCTGCCCTCCCACATATGAGCAATTTCCAGCTTCAATGGCTCTCAATCCCCTTGATCAAAGATCCTTCAAAGATAGGACATAGCACAAAAGGGAAGGTCTTCACTATGTGTGTCTAACTAGGTTTTATCTCCAAATTCATGGTATATACCCTGTAAGCAGAGATATTCATAAACATAGGCATAAGCACATGAACTATCTGTTTCAAATTATTTTTCATCCTCTCTACTGGCCTCTAGAGATCCCCTACATGAACCCAAAGTGATCAAGTTGAATCAAGCACAAATTTGCTGGTCTCACCCTCCTTTTGACTTAATTTAAAGGCCTCCTTATAAACTATTCCATCTTGTGCTCTGAAAGAAATAGCATCTGACCGGATATCTTCAGAGGCCATGTTCCACAATGCTTTACTCAAGTGAAGAGCATCCTTATTTCTCTGTTTGCACTTGTTGACCTTCAGCAGGTGGTTGTCACACCTTTTTTTACAGATCTATCTATCTATCTATCTATCTATCTATCTATCTATCTATCTATCTATCTATTATCTATCTATCTTATCTATCTATCTATCTATCTATCTATCTATCTATCTATCTATCTATCTATCTATCTATATGAAGTGGCCTCTAGGCCTTTTGATTTGTTGTACATTTCTAAAGATTGTGACTGGTCCTTTTTTGAATTTTGAAGTTTACTAACCAATCCATCCAAAATATAACTATGAATTATGTTGTGTTTACGTGAGCACAAATATGAAAAGGTAAAAAAAAATAACTGATAAAAAATACCAAAGTAATCCATAGCTATGTCAGAGTGCACATTACTATGAACACTTGAACTGTATGTGTCAATGTATTAACTTCCTTTTGCTATTGTAGTAAATCAGTACAACTTAATGCTTCAAAATAACACAAAGTTATTTTCATACAATTCTGCAGGTTAGAAGTACAAAATTAGGTTTTGAGGGTTGCGTTCCTTCTGAAGATTATGGGAAAGAATTGGTTTCCTACTTCTTTTTTTCTCCTGGCTGCTGAAGTTCACCTGCAATCCTTGGCTTATGGCTCCACAACACTTGAATTTATGATTCTACTGTTAAATCTTCATCTCTTACTGTGATCCTCTTCTTTCTCTGATAAGGACCTTTGTGTATACATTGGACCCACCCAGTAATCTAAGGTAATTATACAACTCAAGATTTTTAACTTAGCTACCATTGCCAAGCCCTTTAACCAGGTAAGGTAATGCGTTTATAGGTGCTAAGATCTGTGAGGATGATTAAGGAGGAATTATTTCAACTGAAAAATAATCAGGAAAATAAAAAAAAGCAGGAT
The DNA here is from genome assembly GCA_004027915.1 of Capromys pilorides. Lineage (NCBI taxonomy): Eukaryota > Metazoa > Chordata > Mammalia > Rodentia > Capromyidae > Capromys > Capromys pilorides. The sequence goes on from PVKN010028352.1 coordinate 11,555, forward strand.
GGAGTATAAAGGTACTGTACGGATAACTAAAGATGCCAAAATTCAGTTTACATTAACACTCAACTATGATATCATGATAGTACATTGGACAAGTGTGTCATTGAGGAAATATGCATTACAAAGGTAAGTAGATTAGGTGATTAAGTTTGCTCAAGTTCTATCAAGGAGAGTAGCTCCCATCATAGGCTATTTTGAAAATTTGTTGATAGAAGCTCAGCTTGAAATGTGAGTCATTACTCATGTATTATTTTTATACACTAAAATAACAGGAAAATACATATGTCATACTAACCTGTACATGCATGAATCCATATATGCACATAAACAAATATGGCTAACACACTTGTGTATACAAATGTGCATTAAATATGTTCAAATAAGAAAGAAACTCCAAATATTTTCTGAATAATCGCTGCTAGAAAATACAGTTGGTCCTGCATTACTTTAATACCAACACTGTCTTGTGTTGTATTTGAAAGTCGAGGAGCTGCGATATTACAAGTGTTCTAGTCCACGCTGGCTACTTGCAGGGTCCACCTATCACTGTAAATGACTTCCCAGCAGTTTGTTTAATGAAGGCACGTGGTGTCGAGTGGACAGTGTGATAGCATCAGAAACACAGAATGCTCAACAGTGTTTCCAAGGTTCGGTATTTATTAGTGATGTCAAAAGATATATGTGGGTAGAAACTTTAAGTCCTTATGTCTGGGTCAAAATCTCTCTCTCTCATGGTATTTAAATATTTGAAATAAGGATTTCATAACAAAAGGGCAAGCTAACCTTACTAAATGCTGATTACTCAGTATAAAATAGAAAAGGAAATAAAGCGTTTTTATAAAATGTATCAAATCCTAAGAGTGCTGTTAAACTCATTAAAGAAAAAATGAAGTTAGAGAAACTGGTCTTATTTTTTTTCACTCCCAGTAGAGTTCATTTCTACTTCAACAACTAAGCCAAGGTCACATTTAACTCACTTCAATTTCACCCAGTGCACAAGCTAATGTCAATAGTACAGCTGCCATGCAGAGCTAAAGACTGATGGTTAGACAAAGCCATTTACACAAGGCTGGGTCTTTCATCTTCTCTCAGCCAGTGACATAAGAAAGCACTGAGGTTATTCTCAACTAGAGACGAAAACTGGCGTATTAGAAAGAATGTTATTCTCCTTAGCTGTCACACAAAGGATCTGAAGAAATGTAGAAATGTTTTTTTTCCTCCTCCCCCCTCTGGTCATCTGGGGAGATCACAAAGTGACTCTAATAGCCTTCACTCTGAAATTTTCACATGGTTTAAGTGATTGCCAAGTCTGATATTTTCCATTTACACTTCATTGCCATCAGAAAAAGAAAAAAAATCAATATACCTACCTACTCAAGTGTGTCACAGGATGAGCTTATAAAAGAAGACATCAGTCTTTTTAGGGCATGAAAAATATACTTATTCAAATATATCTTATTTAAAATGACATAAATTGCAGTGGTTAGTCAAGATTCGATTTCCTCTAAAATATAAGATTTAAAATATTCCCCGACTTGCCAGGAATCAGAGTCTTTCAAGTTGTTGATATATACAGATATGCTTGTTTTCTGATGTAAGTCATTCTGAATATATTTTATTTTAGTGCATTAGTGATTACATTTATTAATTTCACAGGAACTAAGCATCTCATTTTATGAGACTGCACAATGTAGTAGTTTTTTCCCCTTCTGCTCAGGAAAT
>PVKN010028353.1:0-13257 GCA_004027915.1 Capromys pilorides
CCAAAAGAAGATATTTTGAAGATATATTTAGTATTTTAGAACATGACCTTACTTGGAAATAAGGTCTTTTAGACTCAACCAAATTAAGATGAAGTTATTAGAAATGATTCCTAGCCCAATATGACATGTCCTTACAAAAGAGGGGACCTGATACATAGAGACATAGACATGAGAAAGGCGAAAAGAAGGCAGGAGGTGAGTGTCACATGGAGGTGAGGCTTGTGGCAGTGTGTGCACAAGCTGAGAAACCCCTGAAGCCACCAGAACCCACAAGAAGGAGAGAAAGCTCTAGAACATTCTCCATGGGCCGAGTTCGATTCCTGATTTTAAAAAAAAATCAAGTGATGAAAATAGTGCTGTGCATGTCAGTGGAGATGCGTCTTTGGGCTCACCCATGTGCCTGCCATCTCCCTCAGGAACTTTCTCGATCACCTACGACAGCCTAAGCCAACCAAGCTCTCAAGCGTTTGCTTCCTGGACCAGCCTGATGCCACGAGTGAGTCACCCCTGGCGTGGCTGCTCTCGTCCCAGGCCCATGAGCAATGTAGGGTGACACAGGTGTAAACAGCCATTTCCCCCTCGGCCTCTCAGCTTCCCCTCTAATCAGGGCTGGTTCTTTTCTTTTGGTACTGCCTTCTCCAGTGTGCAAAGAGGCAGGACCATAGCTCTCCAGCTGCATACGCACGGTGCTTCGCACTGCCCAACAGCCTGTGGGAACAGTTTCCTCCACTAGTGGAGCAAGAACCGAGATGGGTCTGCTTTTGAACTCAGTGTAACAGCTGCCTTCCATGTCCTGCGCTAATTACACAAGTGACGCACACTTTTACACTTTCGTGAGTACACTTCCATGATTACAAAATTACACTGCGTGAAAGCCTGCCGCTCTAACTGTCACTCGCCCTCCAACTGCCAGCACGGCGACTGGCAGGTGAAAGTGTGTGGCGAGTGAAAAACCTTGATGTGAGTGGGTAGGGCCCAGCGGAGTGAACAACACTGAGCTGCATTATTATTCCGAAAGCAAAAGGCATCCGATGGCTTCTCTTTCCTGTCAAATTCAGGATGTTTAGTTGCTTTTCTTGTTTTTATTTTTTGTCCTGAGTGCTGAGCTTTTCTTCCATGCACAGAATGTGAAATAGCCTTGTGCGCTTTGCGGAGCCAAGATTCTGCTAGGTGATGCCTAGGGATGGACGCGTTTCAGTGACGTTCTGTCAGGCTGCTAAGGAGTAAACCTTCCTTGACTGTGGCAGGAGGTAATTATTCTTTGCTTGATTTTTCTTATTGGTGCTTCTGACACGTGAAGAAACTTTGGGATTCCTATGTTAACTATTTCAAGATACTTTCCGTGCTTTCTGGCAGGAACAGAAAGCACATTTCTTGTTGTCGGAACGGCCCGATGTCCCTGTCACTGTGGATGATGTGGATTCTCACACTGGGAGTTTTTCTTACAATCTCCTAGCAATTCCACCCCTACTCTCCGAAGACGTCCTTCAGGCTCTTGTGCCTCCGGACATTTCACCTGTAACACACCCAATTTTGTACTCAGCTTTCCATCACTGCCTTTAATGTATACAGAGGAACAGATTCTTTGGGCCCCTTGTTTCAGAGGTTCCACCTGCCTTGGAGATGCCCATTCCTTTGTCCTCTGACAAGGAAGCAAAGCGAAGAAAAATGTTCAGCAAAGCAGAATCACTCATTTCATGAAGCAAAGAGAAAGAGAAAGAGAATGGGGTCCCACAGTCACCTCCAGGACACCGCTAAGGGATCTCAAAACCTTCTACTAGGCCCCACTTCCTGGTTCTACCACCTTCCAGGATCTGGTACCAATCCCTGGGTTCATGGATCTATAGGAGACACTCATCTAAACCATAAGGTCCTATGACAATCATCCTCTGTCTCTCAGGGGACATTCACTACAAGGCAAATCTATCAATAGATGTCATTTCTCTACTCAGATCTCATAATCCAGTGGGGTCCTATGCAACTGGCACCTAAACAAACAAGAAAAACACTTTACATAGCTTCTTGAAATAAACATTTATTTATGCAGATGGCCCTTAAGAGTAAACTTTGCAAATGATAATATTTTGTAGCTCAACTCCATGATTTAAAATTTTAGGTACTTGTTCAAAATATATCAAAAGAATACACCTGCCTATTAGGGTCTAATGAACTTTTCTGAAATTATACTAAAGAGATATATTTAGTATATTTATTATATTAAATAATAATCATATTAAATAAATGTAGCTACCATTACATTCATGAGGTATCTCCTTGGTAAAGTAAGAACCAAGAACTTAGTCCAGGGGCTGAACTACACCTGAGGCCTGCATGGTACCTGCCTTGAATTCTACTTCTAGCTGTTGATTACTTCCCAAGGGACAGTTATCTCCATCACCAACCTAGTCTAACACCCATACCTAGGCCCCATGCTTCTTACCAAGGCCTTTGAGATCACTTCTTGGAGACAAAAATAGTTAACCTACAAGGTTCTCCACCAAAAGTTAATTTGAATGTTACCTGAAATATAAGCATCTATCATATTAATTAAAAGAAAAGTCCAGTGGGTAAAAATGTATGTGCTTCACTATCAAAGATACAGCATAACTGTAACAATAATAATAAAAGATTTTTAATCCTTACTATGTGCTAGCACAGTGTATTTCTGCCTGCATGAGCTCAGTCATTTCTCACATGACTGACAGACAATCATCATTTCAGAGACTTCCGCTAGCACCTCCATCATGACAGTTCTCAAAACAATGTCTGAAGCTGCTAATGCATATGGCGTAGGTCTATGCTGTGACATTCACTAAACATCTATTTAGCATGTGGCTCCCAGCAGTGGGTGTATTTAGTTTTTGTCTATTTTGGTGGGGTTGTTTCCTTTTTAAACTGATATCAACTTCTAAGTGACAGTGGTCATTTGGGGCTCTCCATTTACCATTTAATCAGCCCCTAACAGTAACATAACCTCTACCATAAAACCTAATGCAAAATGGGAAAATAAAACACATGCCTATTTCCAGGAAATTTTTCTGTCTGAATATCACCCCATGATGTTCACGACAATTCTCACAACTTTTGAATACATCAGGTTAGCAGTATAAAGGCAACTGTATATTTCTGATCAGTTGTTACCCATACCAGCCCCCAGTGCGTTGGCATGAGAGGAGGAGGTGGCATGCCCTGGAGGACACCATCTTCCAGCACAGACACCCAGGGAGGGCTGGGCATCCTCTCGCTTCCCTCACAGGTGCCCGGTGCTCTCTGAGCCCTGCTCCATGCCAGGATCTCCCTAGTCTTCCCCACCTCTTCCTTTCTCAGTGCTGTCTCCTCCAGAACCCCACGTATGGTCAGTATCCTTCCCTGTGCCCATCACGTGGTCCTCCCACCTTCAGTTCCTATCTGGGACCTAGTCTTTTCCTAAAATCAGTGGCCTTGGCTGTGTACTACACACCAATGCACTGATCAGTAAGCTCTCCACTTAGGAATCTCAAAAAGAAAAAGAATAAAATGGGAAACCCATTTGTTCTTGATAGGGAAAGGAAGCATTGCCCTTTTGTGTTAGAATTGAAGATGTCCACAATGCTCCATGACAGTTGGGCATGTAGTGGGTACTTACCAAGGATTTGCTGAATGAGTGAACGTGTAAATTAATAAATGTATGAATCATTAAGATTCTTTACTACACAGTTTGTTGTCTGAAACTACATGGATAGCAAAGAAAGGTGGGTGGATAAGGAAAACTGGAAGCTAAGTAAATGAAAAGGATATATAGTCATAGAAGGTCACCTTACCATGTAAAGGCTTTCATGGAAATATAGCCCCGCGTTGTAGAAGTTGCCATCATGCCTAACAGAGTGTGTTCGGGTCCTCAGCTCTCCTGTTTGCTGCCCCTTCAAGGCACAGCCCCCCAGTTGGCTGAGCAGGGACAGCTTGAGGACATAACAGCCTCGAGGAGCTTTGTCCTTGAGGCCTCTGATGCATTTGATCTGTATTTGAAACAGCTGAGGCAACAGAGACTCCTCCACCTGCATAAAAGGTAGAATTCTTGAATTACAGTGGAACTGGGTAAAACCACACATTTAACAACAACAGGCTTCTGGGAAAGGGAATAAACAATTACTTTTACTCAACCTGTAATTGTCAGGTATTAGCCATGATAACAGACAAGACACATGAAGTATAATTAGGAGGTCAAGAGGCAAACCTGCTGATGATAGGAGGGAAAGTTCGGGCAGCCTTTAAACGTGGCATGTTAATGATCTGTGAGATCAGAAACCATTCATTTATTATAACAAGACAGAATTAACAGGAAACCAACACTTCTGAAAACCACACAGCGTGCCCTCTCCAATATCAGGGATCGGTGAAGCTAGGGAGTAAGCTTGAAACTGGGAGTCTGAAAGGTGACAGTCCTGACCTACAGCGGTGACCAGGGTTCACAACGCAATGTTGGTAAGTGCGCTGCGAGGCAGGCCAAGCTAGGACCTCGCTTGACTAGAATGCTGCCTGCCTGCCTGCCTGCCCCACAAGCTCCCAGACAGAGTCCAAGGAGAAGAGGGAAGTAGCATGGGGCTGTGTTTCGCCCTAACATTTACCACCAGTTGCATGTTACCAGGGCGGATGACTTCACACTCTACAGCAGGTTTGAATGTCATTGCTCAGCTTTAGCTGACAGGAAAAAAAAAGGCCATGTTCATTTTTGGTAAGGGTCTAAACATTTATACAGATTGATTTCTAATGAACTACTGTTTCAGATTAAATAAATACTAAACCAAGATTATTAATCACTTACATATAGTTTAAGCTATGCATGTCTCTATATCCCCAAGTCCCTAATAGTTTTCAAGATAATTTGACCTTGGAGAATTTTCCAGTACGTTGTGCTTTAATTTTTAGAAGGAAGTTTTTCTCCTGGCCACTCAAATTAGAAGTACCACCAGTTAAACTAGAGCTAGCAGGAAGGATTTTGTAATCCTGGCTAGACTTTATTTGAAGAGATAACATATATTTCCATATAGATAGGATGCTTCTAGAATTAAATTGCAGTTAAATAAACAGTAAAAGTTGCCCATCTTCTTCTGTTTTTTTTTCATGCAAGTCATACTTAAAAACTAATTGTAATAACAATTATTTTTGGTTTAATTAGAAAATCTTAATTAACAACAAAGACTTAACCTTAATATTTTGGTTCCCAAAAATATTTTTAAAATTAACACCATGTGAATAAATAAGACAATCTTTTTAAACCTCAAGGCAGGATTACTGATGCAGGCAGACGGAGTTATTAAACACATTCTAAATTAAACGCCTCTATGAATTTTATACTGAAATATATTGTGATAGTTTTGCATGCCAAATGTGACATTTTGTGTTTTAGATTCATCTTCTGTAGTAATTTTGGAAATGTCATACAAACAAAGATTTTGTCATTTACCAGCGCAATCACTATGCATGGCCGCCTGGCTGGCTCTTTGCTGGCTCTTGTGACGGTTTCAAGTCAGCAAGCCATAAAAAATCTTTATCTCTCTGAAACACAGCAATTTGGAAGATAATTGAATGGTGACTAGAGGCGGAAATGCCAGTCTGAGGAATTAGACTACAATCTCTCTTGCATTTACAGCCTTCCTCAAAGCGAATGGCAGCCGAGGAGGAGCAGGAGACAGAAGACTCATCAGATCTCGACCCTGTTTCATTTGCACGGTGGCAGGTTCGCCCCACTGTGCAGCAGGGATGGAGTCCGGTCAGCTCTGCCCCCTGCTTCGAGGAGCTCCAAGGCCTCTGCCCTTGAGAGCTTTCAGCCATCCTGTTTTAGCACAGAGTTCTCATCAGAAAATATTTATTAGGCCTGCTCCAACTCTGCTTCTCTCCAGAGATCTACAGGCTGCAAAGCACAACAGGCACACGGATCGATACCATTGATCTCATCATTTTCCATTTTGCATCTGGAAAAAAAAGTCCATCCCATCCCTAGAGCCTCACCTTCCAGCCAGAACCTGCTGCTCCCTGGTGACTGTGAGTTACTTCTACGAGGGAACCGAGCTTGGTGACACTGTGTTTTTCACAGACATGTAAGTCTGCTGCAAATGGCTGACTTGGAGCTCTGCTGCGATGATGAGAGGGAAGGAAAGAGAGAAACAAATTCACAACGGAGTGTAAAGCAAAGGTCTGCCTTTGCAAGCACAGTGCACCTTGCCGTTTACCTTAAACATTTTGTCACATTTAGAGTCAGATGAATGCCATATTACAGGTGTTGCAGCTGATTAAAGTCAAAGAGGAAGTGGCTTTTGAAGTATGGCCCCATAAAATATAAGATTCACTATACTGTGCTGTATCAGCTACTGATCTCCCAATAATTAAAATGTCACTTGTTGAGAAATTACCAGGAGATCAAATAGAATCATCCCTCCATATCTGTGAGGGATTTGTTCCAGGAACCCCTATGAATACTAAAATCGATAGATATTCAAGTCCCTTGTGTGAGATGACACGATGTGTGTGTCTATGCACATCCTTCTGTGTACTCTTCTGCGTGGCCCTAGATTACTTATAATGCATAACATATTAAAATGTTATGCAAATAGTTACTATAGTATACTGTTTAAAAGATAATGGCAAGAAAAACGTCTGCGCATGTTCAGCACTGATGCATCCGTCATAGGCCTGTGTTCTCAAGGGTTGGTTGAATCCATGGATGCAGACTCTTTAGCTATGGTGGACCAACCATATCCTCAGACCTCTTGCTGGTTCATTTTTTTTTTTATCTTTTAAGGCTTTCAGATAAGTTGGTTTAATGCCAGATGACACAGACTTCAAAACAGAACAAAGATTCAAAGAGCAGACTATGGCAGGATTATAGCCTGGGTTTACTTTAAATTCACAGCTGAGATATTAATAGTTGAATGAAAATTAGAGGCCAAAAGACACTATGATTTTTTTCTCTTTTAAAAAATGTCATTCTGAAGTGTATAACAGACTCCAAGAACACACTCCATTCCAGTTAGAGGTGTCAAGAGCTGTTATAGCAGGACATCCAGATATTTGATTAGGAATGGAATCCAGGGTCATTGTCATCATGCACACAAGGAGCAGTTTATTTTTTGAGAGATTTCTTAATTCCACTGTGACAGGAGGGCCTTCTCCTGCGGCCTTCATGTTTAGCTCCTCAAGTTTCTTCTGCTCCTCCTTTTCAACGCTCTGTTTGAACGCTCTGTCTTCCTTGTCTACCTCCTTGGCCTGTTTCTTGAGCTACTTCAGGGACTTCTTCTTGCCACCTCCGTGGCTAGACATGGCCCCCGCACACCCTCCAGAGCCGAGCTCAGAAGTCAGAGACCTTGTCAGATCATTTTTAAGTCCTTCCTTTCTCTCTTTCTTATCAACTATTGGAGAAACTTAAAAAGAAAAAAAAAACACTTCATCCAAATTCATGAGTAGCTGATACGACATAAACTTTTTTCCATGCAATGACCAGAGATCACGATCCATTGCCACCCTCCAGATGCTCCCGGAGCTCTCTGCTTCCTATTAACATGTACACATTTTACTGGAGATCCTTCTTTATTGTTGACTTTTTTCTTCTTGAATCTTGACAGCATTTGGCTGCTTCCCCAAATAATTTGCATAAAGAAGAATCCTGTATCTCACTTCTCCTGCCGTCAGCTTAATTCTATCACCAGGGCCTCTGTGACAGCAACTGTCCTCCCACCAGAGGAGTGGCCTTTTGGGTTCCCACTGCTGACTTAGTTTCCTGTGACACAAATGACTCCCTTAATTTGGTTAGAACTCCATTGACACAGGGTTCATTAGAACACCCATTTGCCAGCAATTCCGTTTCAAATTAAATACACTTTGTTGTACATTTTATTACTTTTAAACTACTGTATCTATTGTCTTTAATGGCCCTATTATACAGTTATGAAGGTAAACAGATTTCATTAGCAAACATCTAACATTTTATGTTTCCCATAGTTTCATGATTTCCTCAGTTTCTGTCTTTGCTCCATCAGCAAGAACTGCAAGGCATTCAGAAATATCCTAAAATTTAACCTAGATAATTAGATACTATGTCCACAATTGTGATCTGAAAGGAAAAAAATGAAAAGATAAAAGAGAGCATGGTCCCTGCTTAGGATCCCACTTCTTTCAATTAAAGATTTTCTAAAAATAACTCCTTTAAGGTTAAAAGGGGGTGAAATGCACAGGAAAAGGTTAAGACCCATCTTTAACATGATAATAGATACCTAGAGACCATCTCAGACTTCAGTCCCTTAAAGAAATCTTATTCTAGGTCAGAAGCCACCAGCATAGAACAGGTCACATGGGCATCAGGTCTGGATCTACATTATCATTCCTGCTTCCTCAGGTCTTGAATATGTAATAATGTCATGATTATGTAAGATGACCATCCCTCAGTATCCACTGGAAACTGGTTCCTGTTTCCCCAGGTCTTGAATATGTATTAACCTCATGATTATGTAAATACGGCCCTCCCTGAATGTCCTCTGGAAACTGGTTGCTGGGATCCTACCTCCAATGCTAAAGTCCGAAGTTGTTCAAGTTCCTTAAATAAAATAACATAGTATTTGCATAACCATAACTTTAAATTATTTCCAACGGATTTGTAGGTAGTAATATAACATAAATTCTTCGTGGATAGTTATATGGTAATTTTTAGAGATTAAAGACAAGAATAATTGGCTGTACATGTTCAGTACAGAACAAGGTTTTAAAGGGAGAAGGAGGCAATATATTCTATCTCAGGCTAGTAGAATCCATGGGTGTGGAAACCATGGATACTGAGGTCTCAATCTGTGTTTGTGTGCTACTAGGATTTTCTCATTATCCCACAGCTTGGGTATAATCACTGGTGAAATCCTGCCTTGTAGCTTTCATAGCTAGGTAACTAGACACTATTTTTTAAACACAGAGTCATACTGGTGCTGTTCATGTTATTTTATAACCTTTGTTTTCCACTTAGTATATTACAGTCATGTTTTGTTTTGTTTTGTTTTGTTTTGTTTTGTTTCTTTTCTTTTCTTTTTAGATATTACCTGGTGTTTGATTCTAAGGGTCTATCCTAACCTATGTAAATGATCCCTTACTGCTGGATATTTAGGCTAGCTCCTATTTTCACTATCAAAAGTTCATGTATAATTAGCTCTCTCATATAGAAAGTCTTATAAATTGCCCTGGGCACTTGCCTTTGTGGACATAGGAGGTGAGCTATCCTACACCTCACTGGTCTCCACGCTGACCCCTGAAGTGGCATTGTAGTGCTGTATAATTCCATATGCATGGCCCTGCCTCTGGGACACTGAAGAGTCCTCACAAAGAGGCAGTTCTCGCTGTCTAAGTCTCATTGCATTTGCAGTAGAATAAGAAGTCAAGGAAAACAGCAATGCACAAGCAGCACAGAGACACTGCAGGGCTTTTCAACCTCAGTGCCACTGACATTTCAGACCAGCCTCTGCTTCGTGGTGTGGGCTGCTCTGCACCCCAGCCCCAGTTACGTTGATCAAAATTATTTCTTCACACCACTAAACCTCCTCTGAATTCAAAGTTGATCTCCATCAAGGACCACTGATGTACGGCATTAAGGAGTGCTCACTGAACGTTCAGCATGCTCAAGGTTCTTTCTCTAAACTATACTTTGCTTCTCCAGTCAACTTTTAAAATAGTCTGACATGGTGTGATGATGATGAGGATGATGATGAGGGGGAGGAGGAGGAGGAGGATGATTTCTGCTTTAACTAAAGAGAAATGAATGCTGAGATGTGTTTGCTGTCTAATTCGAGGTCACACGGTTTAATCAACAGTCACCAACCAATCTGAAAACTTTCTGTGCGCCCACTCTTGCTCTGACTGTCTGAGGGAGGTAAAGCTGGAAGTTGTATACTAGCTCAGGCATGCAGATATTTTTCAAGAGAAAAGTAAAGCATGGCTTCCAGCTGTACAGGCACCGCTAGAAGGCCCCATCCCCACACATCACATAAATAAAGGGGCACAGACATAGCTCATGTTTAAATGGAGCCAACACTTCCAAATCTTAGGATGAATTAAGCCCAGGGGGATTTATCACCTGTAATTGATCCATATTTAATCCGTAGCAAAACACATAGAGGCTGTCTGCTCAGGCTAATGCAGTGAGGCTCAGGGGACCTGGGTTCGATCCCCAGCTCTTCAAGCCTCATATACCATGTTCTGAAGGCATCTTCAGATAGAAAAAGAAGGCTGGGGGCTTCTCAAACACATACAGTTAAAACAGAATGCATCAAACCTAACATGAAATGACGTACCTCATAGGTGTTTTGTCCATGTTTAAGTATGACATAGGAATATACTGGTTAAGTCTTTCTCCCTCAAATTTCAAGTCCTATATTGAAAAAGAGAAAGAAAGCAAACTAGATTCAAAACATTCTTGAAATGCCCCTGTAAAGTTTGCTTTTGCTATGATCAGGATATGCTAATACTCTGAGCTACAGATCTCAGAGACAAGAGCACCAGAGCTATGCCTTTGGCAGCTACTTTGTCAGGGCACCTGACTTCTCTCACTTGGTGACCTTCTGGCCAGGAAGGTAGAAAAAGTGGTAACCAGCATCACAAAAAGGAGGGAAATGCTTAGTGGCTATCAGCACAGCTGATTCATCTCTTTCTACTGTCATCCACATACACACATAAATACACACACACACATAAAGGAGTGCTTTTAGAACATGTAAGATGACATGACTTGAGGCATAGGAAGTGTGGTAGAGTAACTAAGGATCAAGCTGTGACACCCAGCAGAACTGAATCAAAGTGGTCCTGGGTATGGAAGGCCACCAGAGTATTGGTGCCAACAAGCATAAAAGAACATGGTGTGCAATGGATTCCCCTGGAGAAGCGTGTCATGCTGGTGTTCCTGACATGAACTTGGTGGTTCCCACTGTCCGAGGAGCTCAGGTCCTCGCTGTTGCTGAGGATGGCCGTGGTTCTCCCTCAGGGGAGCTCTGGTTTTTTCTTCAAGCACCACTTCCCGGCTCAGGTGCGGGTCCCTCAGCCTGCTGGCACAGATCATCAATCTGCTAACACAGACTTTCTAGTACCCTTGACCGCCATTTATTCCTTCCCAGTGCAGATCCTTGGTGCAGACTTCCACGAGACATTGTCCTGGATGCTAGACCCCTAGCTAGCCTCATGGAGGACATTGCCCTGGACTCTAGGACTTCAGCTGGCCTTGTGCAGAACATTGTTATAGGACCTAGGCCCTCAGCTAGATTCTTTGGGTCTTCAGTACATGGTGGGGGGCAGGCACAGGAACAGGGACAGGAAGACAGAGATGAAGAAAGAGACAGATTGACTGGCAAAGAAGAAAGCCGAAGTCCTCAACAACTCAAATATCTCAAAATAAGATGAGATGCCCTCTGCGCTATGTGCTTCTGGTGACTCACAGCAACCTTCACACAGGGAGGTGAGAATGACAGAAATTTATGAATATGAAGAACTTAGAAGCTGGGGTTACAAGGTTCGTAGCAACTATGAAATCAAGACCAGCACACGGATGTTCACTGATGAAGTCTCAAGGTCTGGAAATAGTCCTACATGGCTCTCAATCCTGGCCTCTGGACTCCTGGTTTCACACTCTGAATCTTTCCTCCTTCTTATGGAGAAGCAGCACTGCTTTGCAACTGAGCAATGTTCGCAGCCTGCTTCCTGCCATAATTGAGGGTCCCAAAGACCTCTTCATTGGGTTCCCTCTCCATGCCTTTAAATCCCAGGAGATGATTTCTCAGGCAATGGAATTTCTTTTGCAATCTGGGGAGGCTTCTGTGAATCTTACTGGAGCTTATTTCATTAGATAAAAGTGAAAGCCACAAATCCCTTCAGTGAAGGTCCTGTCTACCTGGGCCTTCCACTGACAAGATGATGGGCAATGCCTGCAAACTCTCCAGAAACCCCATATTGTTGAGGAGGAACTTCGTCTCCTCAGTGTCTGGTGAATGGTATTCCAAGGCACTACCTTTCATATTTCTGAGTTCCTAGGAAAAGATCTGACTGTGACACTTTTGGCCTCTATCTGAAGCTCTATTTTCCTGGCACTGTATGTGTATTGAGAAGCTGTTTCTTCATTGCAGTATTGCTTGCCATCTAGGAGGCTGAGACTTTTCAGTACCACATAGTCATGACTCAGTTTCTTTAACAGTTCTTCTATTAGTTTCTCTCCACCCTGCCACATTATACAATGAGCAGCTGAAACCCACCGCCCTGGAAGCTTCTCAGGTAGATGATCCAGTTCTTTGGGCATTTTCCCTTTTTTCCACATGGCTGCAGGTGACAGTATTCCTAATTCATTCACACCCTATAATATTTTCCTTTTCTCATTTCCTAATGAGATTTTACTCATTTTCTAACAAGTCCTCACTCTATTGAAGATTCTTCAACACGTGTTTTCTTCTACATTCACTGTGTATTTTTGTGTCAATCATAATTTGCATTTTGTTAAGGTAGGATTTCACTTTGTGGTACCAATATCTGAGTTAATATCTTAGTCAACACTAGGTCTTTTTAATAATTTGGTTGATCGTGAAGTACATTGTTTACTTCTACAAGCAGCAAGAGACAGGAGACTTTCATACAAAAATGTTTGCTGCTTATAAAACATTTGTGGCTGGGAGATAGCTCCATGGCATGAGTGCCTGCCTGCAAGAGCAAGGTCATGAGTTTGAACCCCAGTCCCACAAAAAAAAAAAAAAAAATTCCAGGAAACATAAGCAAAAGAAATCTTTAAAAAAGAAAAGACCTGGGGTCAGCAAGATGGCTCAGTGGTCTAAAGCGCCTGCTTAGGTAAGCTTAGGCAACCACAGGGACCACATGCGGTTCGATCCCCGGCACCACATGTGCCAGTCTCACCTCCACGGCAGGCTGAACCAGTCATACTAAAAAAGATAAAATAAAAGAAAAAGAAAAAAGAAAAGGCCAAAGGCAACATTCTTGCTAGCTTTCTTTTCTTCTACATTAGAAAAAAATCTTCATAATTAATGTTCTTTTATTTTTTTATTCTCCTTAAGAATATACACTTAGGCACGATTTGCTGGTGGCTTTCAAAGAAGCCAGCTTTGCAGGGTCATTCTCCAGAGCGATGTGTTTGAATACTCCATCACTTTATATACTCAAGGCATTTTTTTCTGACAAAGTACATATTTTATTGGTTTCTAGTCTTGTTTATAACAGCTCTCCATAAAAGAAAAAAATATGTCCCCTCCATCCTGATTC
>PVKN010028354.1:0-13271 GCA_004027915.1 Capromys pilorides
CTCTTTGACATATGATTAGAATACAGAGATGTATTAGATACTGTCAGGAGGTTAGAAGGTATACTTGATAATTTAAATGCCCAGAATACTTTATTATTATTATTTTTGGCTGTTTCAGGCTGCCTTAAGGGTGAGTCTGGGAATCGAACCAGCATACCCTGTGACTGGCTGGGATTCCCACGCAAACGCTTAAACCACTGGGCTAACCTGAAAGCCCTGCCCAGTATATTCTAAAGTAAGTATGACCATGTTACTGGCTTCTTTGTTTTATGTGCTTAGGTTCATTTGGTTGCCACAGACTGAATCAAAGGAGGCCATATATTTTGGTATAAAGGGGAAAAAAGATTTATTTAAATGTTATTTTCCAATGGGGAGATATTGCAGCCTGTTGGGCTCCAATGACCATCTTCCTGTGTATAGGTAGATAAGAGTCTTTTATAGGGAGGAAAGGAGAGAAGACTTACACAGCAAGATAATGCAGGCCTGTGTACTGGCTGTATCACTCCAAGCCATCTGCAGCTCATGCTTCTCTTTCTACTGTAAAGGAAACTGAGCTCTAGCCTTCTGTGACTAGAGAAGAGGGGCCATTGGTTATATGTTCACTGGAAGGAAGTTTGGAGAAGTTGTTTATCTCAAAAGACAAAATCCTAAATTTTAAAGGTCCAGTTTGCTGTCCCACTTACAGTCACCTTCATCTTAGAAATGAAAAAATGAGTCTTTATGACCAGTAATGTCCTACTATGTTAATTTCACTACATAATATTCAGTCCCCCTTTCTCTGCCTTGTTTTGCTTTTAGTACTGGTGAATAACTCAAAGCCATCAGACTGAGGAACATTCCCACCTTTTATTTTATTTTATTTTATTTTATTTATTTATTATTTTATTATGACTGGATCAGCCTGCTGTGGGGGTGAGGCTGGTACAGCACGTGGTGCTGGGGATGGTAACACAGTCCCTGCAGTTGCCTAAGCTTGCCTAAGCAGGCACTTTAGACCACTGAGCCATCCTGCCAGCCCCAATTTTTAAAAATTATTTTAATACAGAGAATCTCTAAGTCACTAATTTGTGCAAGCCATGCTCAAACTTGTGCCTTTGCCACAATCTCCCCAGAGAGAGGGAATTACAGTTGTATGCCACCATTCCTAGCTTTTTATTTCTTTTCAGTGAAGCCAAGAATCTCAGTAGAACTAAAATTTTTCCTGCAGTGAAATCTCACTATGAGAACTGGAGGATAGCTCAGTGGTAAAGCACTTGTATAGCATGCATGAGGCCCTGAGTTCCATCCCTAAAAGCACCAAAATCAAAGTCAGATGAAAGTCAGATTCACATATTAATAACACTCTTTTCAAATGTGTAAATTTTTTCTATTTGACCAATACTTCCTTTCAGAAGGCATGTGATTAGAATCCCTGTTGTGAGTGGACACAGAGGCCACTCTTGAGTCCAAAAGGCCTTTGAAGTTAAGCCACTGTGGGGCCAGAGAAGCAAAAGGGGTTCATACAAAGATGCCAAGCGTCAAGCAATCTCCTCAAAGCAATGTTTTATTGAGCTTTTATCACATTCACGGCAAGACTGAGGAAACTTAGGTATGACATAAACTGGAAACTGGAGGTGGTGCCTTCAGCTCAGCATCTTTCTTCCACCTAGCCAACATGTCTTGAAGACATGGGAGCCCAATAGGCAGCACTGAAATTCAGAGTAATCCAAAGACCCATAGAGGCAAGAAGCCAACCTGGCCATTCCACAGGCAAGAGTGACAGTCACAGACAGTAGCAGAGATTGAGCTGCAGCTCTGCAAATAGCAGAACCTGGGGCAGAATCCATGAGCATGCAGCCAGAAGACTGAGCCAAAGAACAGTGGGAGACTTTCTTTTCTATGCAGTAGGGAGTTTGGTATAAACATGTGCTAATCTTATAGTAGTATACAAATAAATGTGCTAATCCTGTGGTGATAAAATTATATTTTTCTTTATGGTAAAACTATATTTTTTAGAAAACATAGTTTTGTAAGTTTCTTGAAAGGATTCACAAGATAAACTTTTTGCCACACAGGCCATATGGATATCATACTGTACTATGCTATACAAGGTATCACATTGGTTGAATGGTTATCACAAGCTAGTTTAGATTCATAAATTTAGAATCAGACAGAAGCATAAGATGGCTTTTGTCCTGCCCCTATCAATTCCTAACTACTGGAACTCAGTTTTTATAAAACACTGATATTATCATCGCTTGCTCTACAGGATTGTTAAAAGAATTAAAGGAAATGATAGCGGCCACTGACACAAAGTGATATTAATTAGCAACATTTATGGAGTTTGTATAATAGCTTACAGTATTTTTAAGAACTAAATTTCATTGACTTCTTATACTGAGCCAGGCACAGTTCTAAGCATTTGAAAATGTCATCATTTCCCTTAAACTTCCTGTGTCCTAAGATATGGTAACTATTACCTCATTTGTGGATGAGATCTATGAGTCACACAGAGACAAATAAAGAAAACTTCCCACAGACACACCGGAAGTTCATTATGAAGTTATAATGGATCGGGCAACCTGACCGTGGAGTAAGTGCTGTGAGTCATCTAACTGCATGGAAGAGGCAGAGCACTTCAGCTGTTAAGTTGGAGTGTAAATTCAAATCCAGGTCTACATGACTCCAAATCTCCCTATGTATTCTTTTTTGTAGTACTGAGGATAGAACCTGAAAATACTTTACCACTGAGTATATCTTCAGTGATATCAAGTTCTCAATACATTACCTAGGCAGAATCTGAACTTGCTAGTTTCCTTCCTGCCTCAGTGATGGGGTTTCTCCCTGTTTCCCTGTTTTTAACATACCCCATCCTGCTGTTTTGGCACATATTGATTATGTACCTCTGATGTGCCAGATTGTGTATACTGGAGGAAAAAAGATGTATTAGGTGAATTCCCCACTCTTGGAAAGGAAGAAAAAAAAGCAAGGAAGAAAGAGACAGAGACAGAAACAGAGATATTAGTCTGCTAGGGCTATCATAATAAAATACTGCAACTGTACAGCTTGAACAACAGAAGTGGATTTTTTTCAGAAGTTTGGAGGCAGCCAAATCAGGGTGTTTGTAGGCTTGGTCTCGTGTAATGCTTCTGTCCTTGGCTGGCAGATGATCTTTTTGTCAATGTGTTCTCACTTTTTCCTGTGCATGGGTATCCTTTCTCTTAATTGTGTCTTTTCCTTATAAGGACCTCACTCAGAAAATTAGCACATATTCTAACGATATTGGAAAAAATATAACTCTTAGTCCGTTTGGTGTCAAATATATAGAGTTTATGTTTCTCAAATATTGCAGAATGAACTTTAAGGGACAATGGAAGTTAAGAGTAGGAAAAAAAATTATTAAGAGGAGTATCCTGAGACATAGGAGAGGTCTTAAAAGGAGTGGCCACTGAAGTCCTTTGCTAAGGGTAATAATCTGTACAAGTAAACTCACAACATGGATACAATGTTGATCAGACTACAACCCAGCTATAGGACTATAAGTATAGCCACTTAGCTGATATTGATCCAATAGTGAAATAGCCATGGAACAGTGGCAAGAAAAAGAACAAAAACATTTTTGGGAAGGAGTGGAGCATGGGTCTGGATGTTCTGGCCACTGCCTAGGTACCTGATGCCTTTTTGGGCCCTCTGAACCAGGTGGTATTAATTATAGTACAGTCTCAAGTTGCTATTTGTCTTATAGGCCTGGCTATTGCAGCTTCATCCTAAGGCTTGACTCTCTTTATATTCTCAGGTACACTAGGGATTAGAATTCAGTCTTTCAAATGTCGGGTGACACAGTTCAGTATATAGCCAATGTAAACAGGGAATTTGAAATCTTTTTTTTTTTTCATTCAGATAAGACTAACTTTAGACTTCAAATAGGAAGTGATAAAATAGACATTTGGAAGAACCATCTGAAGAATCCTGACCATGCTAGGGTAATTTTGGATGATTAGACCAAAGTTGCCTTGTTTATTTTTGGTCTTTTTTTGTTTTACTGTATTTTTTTGGTTGAACTGTTTTTTAGGGGAGGCTCATTTTTTGTTTTTGGTGCCGAGGACTGAACCTAGGGCTTCCAGCTTGCCAGGCAAGCGTTCTACTACTGAGCCAAATCCCCATACCTGGATGCTTAGACTAAAGAAAGATAAGTTTTGTTTGTTTTTGAAACAGGTCTTCCTGTATATCACAAAGTAACTTTGGTATCCTCCTGCCTCAGCCTCTTGAACAGTGGAATTATAGGCATGTATTTCTATATATGACTAAAAGGACAGAGTTGGTTTTTAGTTTGGTGTTGTTTCATCTTACTTGGAGCATTAGGGATTGAAGCAAAGGCCTTGACACTTAGCTACATTGCCAACCATTATTTTAAATTTTGTGATAGGGTCTCAGTAAGTCTGTAAGCTTCTGAGGCTAAGCTGGTATTTGTGATTCTCCTGTTGTGCCTCTCAGTGCTAGAATTCCAGGCATGAAAAGCATGATAATATATGGTCCATAGTACTTATATTTACTGAACACTAATTAAATGCCAGTCACTCTTTAAACACACCCACATTAACACACACACACACACACACACATTTAATTTCATGCTCGACATTATTACTGTTCTCTACATTTTAGACATGAAAATTCATAAACAGGGATTATCTTGGTTTGTATTTTGTTACTAATAACACATTTCCACATACTGAGTAAGTTATCAAGGAAAAACTTATTTACTTATTTATTTTTATGGCCAGCTCAGCCTGCCCTGGGGATGCAGCTGGCACAGTATGTGGTGCTGGGGATTGAACCTCGGTCCCTGCAGTTGCCTAAGCTTGCCTAAGCAGGTGCTTTAGACTGCTGAGCCGTCTCGCTAGCCCCATCAAGGAAAAATTTATTTTGGTTTTGGCTATGGTCCAAGGTCAGGAGGCTGTATCACGATGGCTTTCTTTCTGGCAGAGTCCCAAGACAGTACAAAGCATCACATGATAAAACACAAAGAGCATCCATGCACATCCTTTGGTCTCCCTCTCTTCTTTAAGTGCTTGCCTGGAAAGCAAAAGTTCCTGAGTTCAATCCCTGTTACAATCACCAAAAAAAAAAAAAAAAAAAAGCAATCCTGTCTTCTTTAAAAAGCTACCAGTTTTCAAAAGAGGGTGTTGCCATGACGACCTTCTCTAATGGTAATCACTGCACAAAGGCCACACCCTAAATAGTATTGTTGGATTGTTTCTACATTCTTAGTACATTACAATGGAAATGACACTACTCAATGATTTTTAAATTTTTTTTTATTTTTAAAGAGAGTACAAAATAGTATTAAAACAGAAAAAATACAAGTGATACAGAATTTTACTTAATATAAATTTCCCAGTACTTGTTGTAATACATAGTGTTGTCTTTCAACCCGTTATTCATATTACCAGATATATACATGCAAAATTGGAAGAAGAAGGAAATGTATAAGAAATGAAGAAGAGAAGGAGAAACAATTGAAAAGAAGAGACCAAAGAAATTAAGCATTATCTGCTCCTTTCCATAGACCAGCAGAAATTGACAGCACAGTTGTCTAAACCATCCTGCTTACATACATAGATAAATATCTTTCCCCCACGACCTCTCTTGTCCTCCTCAACTCAGTAACTCTTTCCTTTTGAATAAGTTCATTCCCTTTCCAAGTATCTGTTGTACCCTTCAGGTTCCATTATTTCTTTTAGGTTCTTACACTAAATATGAACCATGAGACTACAATGTTTGTACCTGCAGGTCTGATTTATTTCACTTAAGATCGTGGTCTCTAGTTGTGTCCATTTACTGACAAAAGCCTCACATTTATAATTTTTGATAGTTGATTAATACTCCATTGTGTACAAATACTACATCTCCTTTATCCATTCCTCAGTTGATGGGCTTCTGGGCTATTTCTAGGAGTTAGCTATGACAAGTAGCGCTGCTATAAACATAGGTGCACATATATCACTGTGGTATGAGGTTTTCAGTTCTGGAAAAATACCAAGGAGGATGATAGCTGGCTTGCATCAGATCTTCACAGAAGAGAAAGAATTTAGTTTATTGATTATGAAACTGTTAAAAGATGTAGATATTAAGTGCCATCTAAGCAAGTTTTTAGATTACTCCATGAGATAGCTACATTCTGTCCTTCTTTTCCCAATGCCAGTACACTTGATCTCAGAATTTGGAATATAATATGTGAGAGCCTTCATGTAGCTAAAACCCAAAATAAAGTCCACCTGTGAACTCTAGCCACATGTAACCTGGTGAAGGTGGCCATATCCTCTAACATAGGAACTCAGCAAGAAATGTAGATCAGTGACAGTCCCAGGTCACAGAGTCAATTCAAAGACAACCCCCAACATTTCTCACCCACAAAAAGGCCAAAGTACAGTGAGATGAGATCAGCTTTGGACATATTTCTCTTATAAGACTTCAAGCAGAGCATATTAGACAATGAAGCCCAAGATCCTTATACTCTTGCTTGTTTGGATAAGATAATTGAAGGTTTTGAAATGGTGCCAGGTGATGTGACCCATGTTGTTCACACGTGCGTCTTCTCCACACAATTCCTACATTTTGAATCACAATGAGGAATACTCATCAGAACAGACACAGATTAGTCAAGATAGCAAAGATGAAAATATTAAAGCTATCATGTATGAAATGTTATCTCGCTCGGGCCAATATGCTGACTCAAAAGCTCAAGTCCAGGTACCATTGCTTTTCATGCAGTGTAAAGAGCTGCTACATCATGCATAGATTTCGTCTTTGGATGGTACACCTAATAAATGCTTTACTCATATACTCCAAGGTCCTAGAGAAACTTACACTCAGTTTGTAGCAAGATTAAAAGAGACCATTAGTAAGCAGATTCCTCGCAACACTGTAGCCAAAATGTTCATTCATCAATTAGCATATGAGAATGCCAATGATAAATGAAAAAAGAGCCTTAACCTGAGTACTTCATGCAAAAAAAATTATCTGCTTACATTCCTGCATGCCAAAATAGTAGTTCTACTGCCAAGGCTTCTGCTCTCATGGCACAGGCTATCTCCCAACACTTTGCTAATAAATTTGATACGATTAGATGTTTTAATTGTGACAAGCGAGGCCATACTCGCTGGTACTGCCCAGGGCCTATAAAGGCGCCGCCCCCTCAGCGGATTTGCCTGGTACTCAGTGTCCACGTTGCATGAAAGGTTTTCACTGGGCAAAGGATCGTAAGTCTAGGTTTCATAAAAATGGCACAGTCTTACAGAAAAACAAACCATGTGCCCAAACTGAGGGTGCCAGTAGCAATAACAAAAGAAGGGTCAGTCAGGATTCCAGTGATTTGGACCCAATTAAGCCAGTTATATCCCCTCTACACCAGGATAAAAACAGTCCCTCTGCTGAGATGTGTGAACTGCAAAATCTTGCTTCTCTTGTTCCCCTGGTCTGGCAGACCACTCAGAGTTCAAAATTAGGTTTACCAGTGGCTTCTTGCCTTAATTTGTTGGGGGGAGAATACATACCACATAAAATTTACCACTTTAAGCATTTAAAATTTATGTATATTCTGTTGTTTATAACCAATATCCAGAAATGTTTCATTTTGTAAAATGAAAATTCTATATGCCTGTTAAACAATATCCTATTTCCTTCTATGCCCTCAGCTCTGTCATTCTAGTTTATATGAATTTGACTACTGTAGCTCATGTAAGTGAAATCATGCAGTGTCTTTTTGTGACTGGCTCAGTTCACTGGGAATAATGTACTCAAAGTTCATACGTACTGTTATGTGTTAGAGTTTCTGTCCCTTTATACAATGGATTATACTTCATTGTGTGTATTTACTGTATTTTATTTATATAGTAATTTGTTGAAGGACAATTGGATTGCTTCCACTTCTTGGCTATTATGAGTTAAGCTGCTATGAACATGGATATAAAAATACATCTTTAAGATGCTGCCTCAAATATTTTACTTTTAAAATTAGATGTATTCAATGTATATAGCGTGACACTTTGATATTCACATATACCGTTAAGTAATTACCATAGTCCAGCCAATTACTTATTTATCATCTCTTATGATAACTGTATGTGTATTAACACCTAATATCTATTCTGTTATAAAATTTCCACACCTATAAACAGGCACAGGGGCCAGCGATTCAATCCCCAGGCCTGCCGTGCCAGCACCACCCCCAGGGCATGCTGAGAGGGCAATAGAGACTGGGCGTGGTGGAGCGCACCTGTAATCCCTGCTCTTGGGAGGCTGTAAACAAGTGGATCACTGTGAGTCTGATCTAGTAGCAAGACCCTGAACACCCTGTAGACCCTTCCATAAAATACAAAAAAAGAAATTTCCAGCATACAATGCAATATTATTAGCTATAGTCGTCATGTTGTACATTAGATATCTCAATTTATTCTATAAGATGGCAACTTTGCACCTTTTTAAGTACATCTCTTTAATATTTTTCCACTTGTATTTATTTCAGGGCACGACCTTTTGCTATGAACTGTTTCTATGTCTTCAACCTTTTTGACTTTTTAAATTCCGTGTATATAGGAGGCCATCAATCCGTAGCAAATTCTTCTGAATTTGTAATCAGAACTATAACTGCAGTATCATATATTAATTCTACTTTTAATTTTTCATCAGTTGTCTTACATTTTTCCAGAGCATTTTTTAAAAATTTATGTATTTGATACAGGGTCTCACTATGGAGCTCGAACGCATAGTGATCCTCCTGTTGCCAGCCTCCCTAATGTTGGGATTACATCGTGTATCACCATGCTTGGACTCAATGGCCAGCTCAGTGTGTCTGGCTCACACAGCCTGTGGTGCCAGGGATCAAACCCCAGTTCTTATGCTTTCCTAAGCAGGCACTTGGTCTGCTGTGTTATCTTGTCTGCTGTTCCAGAGCAATTTCATCATTTTACACTCATATCAAAAGTGTACAAGATTTCAGATTTCTTGTCTTTGTCATACTTTTTACTTTCTGGATTTTCTGGCAATAGCAATCACAGGTGTGAGATGACATCATTATAATTATATTGCCTGGTATTTTTTTTAAATGTATTTGGTACAGGGTCTCACTGCACAGCTCAAACTGGTAGTAATCCTCCTGTTTTCAGCTCCCCAGTGCTGGGATTCACTAGCTCAGTGTGCCCTGGGGACAGGGCCAGTGCAGCATGTGGGATCAGGTATGGAACCCTAGTCCCTGTGGTTGCCAAAGCAGACACTTAATCAGCTGAGCTATCTCACTGGCCCTACATTATAATTATTTTGATTTGCATTTTCCTAATAACAAAAGATGTTAAGCATCTTTTCATAAGTATATTTCCCCCCTTATATATAACCGTTGGCAAAAATGTCTAAGGCTTCCACCTATTTCATTTTTGGGAGTCATTTGTTTTGGTTGTTGTTTAGTGTAAGAGTTCTTTATATGTTTTGACTATTAATCCCTTATCAGATATGTGATTTCCAAATATATTCTGCCATTTTGTAGCTTGCTTTTTCATTTTGTTGATTGTATCCTTCAATGCACCAAAGTTTCAAATTTTGATATAACCATCTTTTTTTTTTGTTGCCTATACTTTTCATGTCATACTAAAAAAAATCAATACCAAGGGGCCAGTGATATAGCCCAGTGCTCTTAAGCACCTGCTTAGGGCAAGCTTAAGCAGGCACACAGGAACACGGTTTGATCCCCGGCACCAGCCAAAACAAACGAACAAACAAACAAACAAACAAAAAAACAATGCCAAATCCAATATCATGAAACTACTCCTGTATCTTCTAAAAGTCTTCTGAGTTTTCTCTTGTGTTCAGTTACTTGATATATTTTCAGCTGATAAAGACTAAGGGCCCAATTTCATTCTTTTGAATATAAATATGAACTTGTTGAAAAAAAACCACTTGTTAGAGGAACAAATGTGTTATATTTTTAGTTTTTATAGTGTTACAAATAAAATCGTCTTTCTGACTTCTCTTATTAGGTTATTGGAATGTGTAAAAATGCAACTAATTGTTCACGTTAATTTTCTTTCCTGCAAACATGTTCAACTTGTTTACTAGCTTATACTATAACAAATTTCTTTTTTGTAAGTCTTTGTAGATTTTCTACATATAAGATTCTCAAGTTAGTAATAGTAATTTTATGTCTTCCTTTACAATTTCATATTGGAGTCCCTTCCAGGTTCTTCTTTTGGCCCAAGAAGTCTGTACTTACAATCCTAAAAATACGTCATTGGAATTCCACCAAGTTAATTCCAATCTACCACTCCCAGTGCAATCCGTGGCAAAAATAAAGACACTAACACACACACACACACACACACACACACACAAATGTATATATGTATATGTGTATACACACACACACACACACACACACACACACACACACACACACACACATAATTATTGGGGAGTCAAGGAGCCCTAAGTCCAGCCATTAAGATGGCTTTGTGTGGGCTGGGGTGATAGCTCCGTGGCACAAGTGCCTGCCTGGCAAGTGTAAGGTCATGAGTTTGAACCCCGGTTCCACAAAAAAAAAAAAAAAAAAGATGGCTTTGTGGAACAAAGACAGTGACCTAGGGCTGCACCTGGGTTTTATTCATCTGAGAAGGGTAGTGGCTTGAGAAAGGGAATTGTGGGAAGTAGGTGAGTACTGGGAGCTGGGCTAAGTAGGTGGCCTGCATTTACCTCCAACATATTCAGAGAGTATGTACAGAAAAAGTAATTTGCATTATGCTATTAAGATAATATCTAATGTTTCGGGGGAGTCTGGAGCTTCAGTTTTCTACATCAAGCCCCAGGAAGTCATAGCCTCTGGTTCTAGGCTCAACCCTAGCTCGCAGTGCAGAGCATTGGCTCTTCATCCTGTCTCAGTGTGGCTCATATTAAAGAGCAGCAGGTGTAGGTTACCAGGGAAACACGCATGCCATCTTCAAGCACTATGACCAGCACCTCAGCCAGACCAATATACACTGCTTAAGGCCAATTGAAAGGAAAAACAGAATTCCTAGCCGGCTCTGCACATATCAATGTGAGGAAATAGGATCAGGCTCATTCAAAATGGAGACAGTCTCTCTTCTTTCAAGGAGAGCTGTTCAGGTGGTGCGCCACAATTTGGAGTGTTTCTTTTTCTTGATTAATTTTTCTGGGTAGCATTACAAGTATTACATTGAAAGGAAGCAGTAAAAGGAAGGACCTTGTTTTTGTTACTGATGTTAGAAGGAATGATTTCAGTTTTTCATTATTAAATATGATGCTAGCTGCGAACTGTTCGTATATGGGCTTTATTACAATAGGCAATTTCCTATTTTTACTTTGTTGAATGTTTTTGTCATGTGAGGGTGTTGAAGTTTGTCAAATACTTTCTGCCTATCAATTGAATGTCATGTGAGTTTTTTCTTTAGTCTGTTAATATATTTGATTTATTTCCATGTGTTAAAATATTTTTGCTTTACAAAATCAAATCCTATCATTGTGTATAATTCTTGTAATGTCCTTGTGAAATACTTATGCTAGTGTGTGGTTGAAGACTTTCGGATTAAAGTTCATCAGACTGTTGTTTGATGCTTTTCTGGTAATATCTTTTTCTGGATTTGACATCAGTATAATGTTGGCCTCATAGAATAACTATGAAAATGTTCTTTCCCTTTTAATTTTTGTGAATTTTAGAATGATTGATATTAATTATCTTCTAAAAGTTTTATAGAATTCACCAATCAAGTATAGTCCAGGGTTTTCCTTGGTTGCAAGGCTATTTGTTATTAATTCCCATACTAGTTCTTGCTCCATTCAGATTTTCTACTTCATGTTCCAGTGTTGACAGTTTATGCATTTTTATAGAAGGATTTTTGGTTTTTTAGCTAGCTCAGGCTGCCTTAAGGGTGGGGCTTGTTGGGGATCCCACAACGGTCCCTCATGCCTGACTGAGTTTGCCCAAGCAGGTACTTTATTTATTTATTTATTTTTGGTCTTTTATTTTCCTACAGGGTCTTACTATGCAGCTCAGACTCATAGTGATCCTCCTGTTTCCTGCCTCCCAAGTGCTGGGATTACAGGCATGCACCACTGAGCCTGGACTCCATCACTGGCTCAGCACACTCGAGAGCAGGCCGGCGTGGCAGGCGGGGCCAGGAACTGAACCCTGGCCCCTGTGCTTCCCTAATTAAGGACTTAGTCCACTGAGCTATACTGCTGGCCCTCTAAGCAGGTGATTTAAACAACTGAACTAACCTGCAAGCCCCCAGTTTATATGTTTTTTAGAAATTTATACATTTCATCTATGTTGTCATATTGTATTGATGTACAATTGTTCGTACTATTTTTTTTTTTTTTTTGAGACAGGGTCTCACTATGCAGTTCAGCCTGGCCTCACTTTTTGTAGTCTGTAACTGGCAGAGGATCCTCAACCTTGCCTCGACCTCCCGAGTGCTGGGATTACAGATGTGCACCACCAAACTCGGTTCTGCAGCTGCAAGGATGGTGCCCACCAGGCCAGGGCCCAAGACGGCACACCTGGGCATCTGGGTCTTGCATCCTTGTACTTGCCAGGTAGGTGCTTATGCCTTTGAAGTATCTCTCGGCCCATGTTCATAATATTGTTATGTAATTCTTTTTAAAAATAATTTTTAAAAGAGTGCAAAATAGTATTAAAACAAAAATTGCAAGTTATGCAGAATTTCACTTGACAAAATAATACGAATTTCACAGTATTTGTTATAATGCATGGTGTCGTCTTCTAACTAGTTGTTTATGTTACCAGATATATGCATGCAGAATTGGAAGAAGAAAGAAAAAAATGGTAAGAAATTAAGAGGAGAAAAAGGAAAAACAATTGAAAAAGGTAAAACAAATTAAGCATTAACTGCTCCTATTATGTAATTCTTTTAAGTTCTATAAAATTTGTTGTAATAGCCCTTCTTTCATGTCTGATTTAATTTGAGTTTTTTCTTAAATAATCCAGCTAAGTATTAGTATTTTTTTTCAAAGAACAAATTCTTGTTTTCATTGTTTTCTCTATTTTTAAATACTTTATATTTCAGTGATCTCTCATCTTTATCATTTATATACAATGATGTTGGTTTTACTTTATTCTTCCTCTAGTTGTGTAAGGTGTAAAGTTAGGCTGTAAATTAGTGATCTTCTTTTTCAGTGCCAGCATCTGTAGATGTAATTTTTCTCAGAGCACTGCCTTTTCAGCATCCAATAATTTTGTTGTGTTTTGTGTTCATTTCAATTTGTCC
>PVKN010028355.1:0-13268 GCA_004027915.1 Capromys pilorides
AATATTCCTGGAATTTTGGGCATCTTGTCTCTGTCTGCATATAGCGCTATTGTTTACATATAAGGAATGTTTTGCTCAGAAGGTCATCCTCTTGGGATATACCTTTTGTTTTTAAAAGAGTTTCAGGAAGCAGCAGTCAGCCAGCCAGCCAGCGGTCATCCGGGTATACATTAGCAAATCCCAAGTGTTGCTTTCTAAGACAGAAGCTCAGTTTAATTTAGTGGAGTGCATGAAATCTAAAGCAGTCCTGTGAGGTTGGCTGCACTTAGCCCTAAGGTCTGATTCAGCATTCTGAAAATGCGCTGGACCGGTCTCCTTTTTCTCTTTCTCTCTGGGTTTTCTAACTTGTGGTTTAGAAAGCCCTTCCTGATCATGAACGCTTGTAATTAATTTACGGTAGGTGTCATTGTATTCTCAGGGAAGAAATGCACGTAGCGTGGGGATGACGGTCACTCTGTCCAACAGACTGTGCTAGCAGCTACAGGTGTGAAAAGTGGCTCTGAGGTACAACTCAGGGATCACACGCACTTGGGCACATACTGGGATGGGCAGGTGCCTGTCACACTGGGATGAGTTTCTTTTGAGCAAATCTGACTCCCTATGATACGTCTTATTGCAAAGAGTGGCCCCCAGTGTGAACTGTGAGACACTGTCCCATAGTGTCCCATGGTGGGAGTCAATCAGATAATCCACTAATATATGACTAGGTAGCAAGAAGCCATTTTCTACTGCTACATAATGGAAAAAGAATATCAAAATACAGTAGAAACACAAAAGCGAAACATGTTTGCAACGATCTCTGAAGCATAAATAAGTTGATTAGAAGAGACAATGGGCATAAAAGAGCATTGTGGGAACAGGGAGAGAGGCCAGCCGAAGGCATAAATTGTGTAGGACCATGGTACTTCCAAGGGCGTGGGAAGAATTTAAGTAAACCAAGCACTAGAGGGAACATGGCACTGGTGGGGATTGGAGAGATAAGTAGCTGCTAAATACTTGAGCGTCTTCTAAGATATTCTCAGAATAGTGGTCTTATTGTAAGTGAGGTGTGCAAAGGGCAGTGACAGGATTTTGTGTGGGAGTGGACTAGAGACCAGAGAGGGGAAATCCAGGAAGGTAGGGAGAAAGACAGTAGGGACCTGGACGGTCCACGTGGGAGATGCGGACAGAGTCAGAAGTCGTTTTGGGTAAGAAACGGAATGACTGGCAATAAATCAATCAGATTTGCAGCACAGCAGTGTCTCAGATAACTTTCAGTGTCTTTCGTGGGCCGCTGGCTAGGTGGAAAGTTTTCACTGAGACAGGGAACATTTTCCATGACTAATTTAATTCTAGATGGTTACACTGTTGATATGATTATAAAATCCAGAGCTAAAATATGCTTTTCTAACAAATTATCACATCTTGTGCTTTGACACTGTCTCTAGGCCAAGAAAAATATTTTAATGCTTAGCTGGTTTTTCTGTTTTGAATTCCACTGCACTTCCCAGGAGAGGTGCGCAGCAGGACAGCCCTAGGGGCTGACTCAGCACATGCTTTGGGCCCCAGCAAAACAGAAATGCCAACAATTTGTAGAAAAATTGCAATTATATTGGCTGAACACAAGTTTGGAAACACAATGTCTCAAGAGAATTTTTTTTATTTTTATTTTTTTCCAGAACCAGGGGTTGAACTCAGGCCTTTGTGCTTGCCAGGCAAGCATTTATTCTACTGAGCTATCTCTCCAGCCCTGAAAGAATTTTAATAATATCAGCATGTAGTTACATTTTGTGTTTCTCAGCGGAAAACCTTTTTAGTTTGAATTATATCATGGTGATGATGGTGGGGGTATTCATAGCAGTGGCGATGGTATCAAGTACAGTAGCAGAGATTCTGGGGATGACAGAGATGGTACTGGCAGTGTGTGCTGATGGAGGTGGTAGCCATAGTGATATCATGGTGGTTTGTGCAAGACTCACACACTCTTGCTGTTGAGGCCATAACTGGCCTCTGAGAAGCTGACTGCTTTTCCCACTGCCTAACCCTAACTAGGGCGCAGAGTTATGATAAAGGCATCAGAGAGCTCTCACTCATCTTTTTCCCCTCGTCAAGCACACATTTAATGTAAATGTTCTAGTCACGTTCCTATTATTGTTGTGGATGAAGGTAGGAGAATTGGAGAGCGTGTTTTCAGTGGTAGAGCTTTGGTGTGTAAGCCAGCTCCTTGGCAGGGTTGGCTGTATATGATTTGCGTAGCACCTTCAAGGATTTTAGAGAGAGGGACATTTGAGACACTGGCTAGCGTTCTTTTTTATTTTTTTTTTAGGGAAGGGTCTACAGGGTGTTCAGGGTCTCATTACTAGATCGGATTCGTAGTGATCCATCTGTTTACAGCTTCCCAAGAGATGGGATTACAGGTGCGCACCACCATGCCCAGTCTCAATGACCCACTCCGAAGGCGGGGCCAGCATAGCAGGCTGGAGATCGAACCCCAGTCCCTGCATCTACCTAAGCAGGTACTTTAATCTGCTGAGCTATGTGGCTGGTCCTGGCAACTGAGTCTTACAGAGGTAAACACTGAGTTCAAGAATACATTTCTGATTGCATAATAAGGAAAAAAAAAAACTGGTGTAGAATCTGCCTGTAGGTCCTACATCATCTTACTTTTCTCATTAGAAGTAAACTTTTTGCACAGTTAGCAACACCCGTGGCCTGAAAGAAATTCTTAATATTTTGAAGAAGTGAGGCTCGCAGTATTTCTAAATGCACATTTCTAACTCCATTATTACGCTTAGGGATTCTTAACCCTGTGACTAGTCGTAGAATATGTATATACTTCCTTCAAGATTCACATTGACACAGAATAGTAACTAATTATATCCAAAAATAAATCTTTTTATAAATAGCTTACTAAATCTCTTATTCAATAAGATAGTTGGCCTTTTAATGAAGATGATAGCTGTGGCTTCCTGTTTATTATATAGCAGCACACGGACTCCTTCAAAAAACCCTGAATGGTGTGTAATGTGATATTGGGCCATAGAATTTAACAAACCATGATTTAAGAATCTTGGACTTAAGAATCTTCTAGTAGTGCAGGTTCTTTTGACTGAAGAAAATTAATTCAAAATGATATGCCTTATTTTAAGTCCTTTTTCTTCTGTTGGGTGCTATGCAATGGCAAAACCCAGCCTCAAGGCGTAACAGCAATAACTAGGCATTTACGGTGTCCACTAGGAGGTAGGCTGAGATTCCCAAAGCTGACTTCAGGAGACAATTGTTTTTGTAACAACTGTTTTGGATCATCTCAGTCCATTCAAAAAAATATTGAATTTTTACCAGATACCAGGGATTTTTCAGTGTAGAAAGCAGACATCATTAATGCTTCCTTTTCCATCACAGTGTAGAAAGGCCAGTAAACACGTGTGATTTTAGATGGCAAGGCATGCTAAGAAGAACATTCACAGGATGGTGTGTGCCAGGCAGGGAGGGTTACTCTGGTTGGGGTCGTCAAGGAGGCCACCTTGGGAGGGGACATGGAAGCTGGGCTGGTGCTTGTGTGATGACAAGAGTCCGTGCGTACAGATCTCAGAGAGAACAGTCTCACCCAGGAACGGCAAAGGCACTGCTTGTTAATGAAGCTGAAGGGCTGGGTGTCTGCAGGATGTGGAGGGGAGCAATGTTGGTAGGAGGAAGCTCAGAGTCCATCATGCACCCCCGGTGACTGTGTGGCATCGATTTTATTCCGCTGGTGGGATTGCGCGGAGGGACTTTGACAGAGGCATGGCCGTATCTGTAGCCACGAACTTCAGAGGTGTAGCATGGAAGAGTTCCTTTCAAATGGAAATAATTTTTCTTTGTATTTTATAGACTAGACCAGAGGGCTGCTCTTGGGCCAAAGGATGCTTTTGAAACCCATCAAGACTTAAATGAGGTAGGTGCACTTGCTTGTTCTGTGGACATAAATGAGCCCCATGTGCCTTTTACTGTCCATTTTCTCAGTACTAGAAATGACTCCTGATAGAAGTATTTAAGTATCTTTGCTCTTAAATAAACTTTTCACTTTCATAATTATTTGTTTAATTGGCGATGTTTTTCCTTGTACTGCAGCAAACACATATAAAATATTATTTTCAAGACTGCTCACCATAAATAAATATAAATATAACTTGTGGCCAGAAGGTCTCCTTGTACACTTTCTAACTTTAATTTAGAGCTGTGTGACTATAGATATGAGAGTGGAGATTTATAGGGTTTTCTCTTAATTTTGTCTGTACTTCTCTCTGTTTTTCCTGCTGGCTTTTACAGTTTAAAGCATAATCATACTTAGCGTTTACCCCTGAACACAACACAGAGTGGTGTCTGTTATGGTCTTAATAATATATTTTGAGATATGAAGTCATATTTCCCAACCCAGATGATATCTTCCTAGGTTGGACATCACAGCATTTGTTAGCTTGTTTTAAATTTTCTTTGAAATACGTAATTGAATTATAATGTTGGAGATCAATGTAATATAATTAGGGTAGTGGCCATTATGAATGCCTTGGCTTAAAGCACTGTCTTGGAATGCCCTGTCTGGTTTTTCTTGTCCTCATTGAATTAGAGCAGTGGGTGGTGTGTGGTATGTTTCATTAGGATCATTGTAAATAAAATAAAAAGTCTTGGTACTCAGATGCCTAGAAGGGAAGCTATAGAATAAAGCAAATTGTTGGGTATTTTTGAGATTCATAATTCCTCTCCTAGCTCCCATCCCTATAGAAGTAATCAACTCAATTTAAGTGACTGTCTCCTTTTGATAGAAAATGAACAGCCAGAGATCAACCAAATATCTGGTTAAGCCAAGTTAAATAAGTAAATGTACAATAAAGAAGTTTTTTAAAAAAACATTTAAAATAAGAACACAGGGCCAACCAGATAGCTCAGCAGACTAAAGCATCTACTTAGGCAGAGCACAGCAGCTGGGGTTCGATCCCTGGCTTGTTGTGCTGGCCCTGTCCCCGGGGCACGCTGAGATGGTGATTGAGACTGGGTGTGGTGGCACGTGCCTGTAATCCCAGCATTTGGGAGGCTGAAAACTAGAAGATCACTACGAGTCTGACCTGTGTAGTGAGACCCTATGGGCCCTGTCCTAAATTCAGAAAAAAAGAATGTCATATGCTCTCAGTGCAGTACTTTGTGAATGTACATAGAGAGCCTTTGAACTCCACCAATCTTATTCACCGTAAGAAACATGAGAGAGTTTACAAGAACAGAGACAGGAGTCTGAATCATCGCAGGTAGCACTGGGAGCAAGCAGCATACTAACTGTAAAACCACGGTGTTTTGACATAAGTGACTAGAAAAACAAGGTGGTCATAGAAGTGAACTCATGGTGCCTTTCAAGTACTTGGAGGAAACTGAGTGTTGAACTAGAGATCCATGAAGAATGTTGAGAGGTTTGAAATTACAGTTGGGGACACCTGGGCATACTTGACACTCTGCTTCGCTGCATGCTTTCACTGTATCACATTGGCAAGTGACATTGTTCACTGCACTGACACCTCTTGGGTAGGGGCATGGAGATGGGATGCGGAGAAGGGATACTTGCTTGCAAGGATGGGTGCTGCTGTGTTCCAAAGGTGCGCACCTGCAGGACACAGGGGTGCTGTTGGTACAGAGTGCTTCCAACTGAGTGTGCGTTCCAAGTGGTTTTGTTCCACTTGAGGTAAAATGGAGGTGCAGACCCACAGTTTATCATGCAGCTTCTGTTTTGACCAAAACGTGGGATACTTAAAGTGGCCTCAGAGAAACCAGAGGGGGGCTCAGTGAGTGGGGTAAGCACCTATCAGGGAATTTCTGAGAATGTCCCGCAGAATGGCAAACTCCAATGTCTCCTTCCCAGGTTTCCTCAGTCTCATTGAATACCAAGCCCTCTTGCAGAGAAGCTGCCTAATATTTTTTTAGGCAACAGAGTTGCCCAGAAGATAGATGGGAAACTTTGCTTTACTGTTTTGTTTTTAATGTATTTAGTTCAGGGTCTATAGGGTCTCACTACACAGTTCGGACTCAGTGATCCTTCTGTTTTCAGGCTCCCAAGTGCTGGGATTACAGGTGTGCGCCACCACGCCCAGTCTCAATCACCATCTCAGTGTACCTGGGAGGCAGGGCTGGCATGGTACCTTGAGGATCAAACCTGCTTTAGAATTTTTGATGGAGTTGGCAGATACAGAAAAATACACGCATTTTATGCACATGGCTGGATGAAGTTTTAGGGAGCAGAACCTAAATTGCGCCCCAGACATCTCTCCGTAATTCCTTCCAGTCACTATTCCTGTGGGAAGATGACTGTTACTTACATGGAAGGAATTTGTTTTGCCTATTTTTCTGCCTTTTATACATGGACTATGTGAATTTTTGTGTGTGTCTGGCTTGATTTGCTCAGTATCATGTTGTGAGATTCACCCATGTTTTCCATGTGGCTCTAGTTTTCACTCAGCTTGCTGCGGCCTGTTGCATGGTTGTGTCTAGCTTTCTATTGTTATAATCAGTTGTCCCTGCTTATTAATGTTTATGATGAGCCCCTTTCTAATGTCTCTGTGCAGCTCGCTTTTATAGGAGTATCCCTTCCATCACTTAATGGATATGTATGGTAGAGTATTTTGCTCTATTACTGCCTTTCATCTCTTGTTTCTTTTATTTATTTACCAAATTCTCCTTGGGCTTATCATTCTTTAAATAACTCCTGGTCTTAGGTCTGTCTGTGCATTTTCTTCCACACCAACTTGCAAGGTTAACAAAAGTAAAACAAAAGTTTCTTAAGCATCATGGAAAGATGAACCATACATATTTTCCAGACGTTTCCATTGATCCTAATGTTTTATATAAATAATAACAATTAGAAGATATTACATATGTGCCTTATAATTTTCCCAGATGTCACAACTGACTCCTGAACTTCTTTTTCCATGTGCTCCATCCTGGATAACTGGAACTCCGTGTAGTTTCATTCCGGGGCTGTACTTGACCTGTGAGCATCCTATGGCCAGTATGCTGATACATGGTGTAGTGTGCCTGTGTTTGTGTGTGTTTCTGTACTTTCCCAGGAAGCTGAAAAGCTTACTAACTTCTTGTTTTCATTGGCATGAGTACGCATTTGATTTCTGCCAAAATTACTTTTCCTCTGCCAGTCCCGAGCTTCCAGATTGTGACTTAGGTATCTGACAGGCCTGGGGTCTCCTTTTTGTTTTACGGAGGGTCTATGTTGTTGAAGTTTATTTCTGAAAAATGGATTAAACACCGCTCCCACAATTTGCCTGAACTTTTGGACTTTGCCTCTGCATCTGGAAATTTTCTTTGTTGGGAGTCCCCTGAATCCTGATTGGAAAATAATCTACAGAAATCTGTCACTTTCTCGACCACCTTAATCCTTGATTTTAGGTAATCTACTGGGTTCATGTGTAATGTCAGTAAATCTGAAAGGTACTTGAAAGCTAAAATGAAGAAGATACTTGTTCTCATCCACTGTACGCTATTGATGTCATTCCTAAATATCAATTAGGAAAAATAACCTCTACCAGGAAAGCTAACAGATCTCCCCTCCCACAAGCATGCATGCCATGTTGGGGGACTACCTGGAGATCACAGAGCGCTACATCAACACGTTTTAATTCCTCATTTGCAAAGTTAGGAGAGAGCTTAAGCATTTGGCGAACCCTATGAATTTTTTAGTTTTAACACTCGCTGATCCTATTCTTTTTCATTTACCCAGTGTTTGTACAATCTAATTATAGGTTCCCATCTGGAAAGGAATGATACAAATTGCCCCCATATTCCAGGCCTCATTGGAGAGGTAAATAGTAAATTGTGGTGTAAAAGTGACATGTGTGCTCAGTGTAGTTGCCGTGTTTGGTGAGTGCTGCACATATCACGTTATCAGAAGCCAGGAATTGGGAGGGGTCGAGGGTCCACGTACAATCGGCATGAATTTGGGCCTTCCGCCCAATCCTGCCATTATCTTTGCTCGAGCCAACTCTTTGGCATCACTTGATAGTGGGAATTGCTCACATCAGATTTCATCCGTGGCCAAGAGGCTCAGGCCTCTGTGCTCATTTTCTTATCTGGTAGATGCTAAAGGTACTCTGCATTTCTTCTTTATCTAAAGCAAGTGTCAGGAAGATGAACTCGTTGCCATGTCAGTTTTTACCTAGAATTCCAAGATTTTGGAGCAGTGGTGGCCTCCTTATGGCACATGTGCTGCAGCAGGCTGCTTGTATTACTGAAGGCTCTAAACAGTTCACCGTCACTGTCCTCGAGGTCACATCATCTGTACATCAGTTGGAAACAGAAATTGATCTTTGGTGCCCTGTAGAAGGATTTCTCATCTCCACCTTTTGAACTTCGTTTGCTGTGACCTTGCTTTATGCGAGTGTGGTCCAGCTCTATAGTTTATCAGCTCAAGGCTTGAGGAGCTAATTTGCAACTTGAAAGGAAAAACCACTTGCCCTGGCTTCATGCATTTACCCAAGAAAAATAGCTGAAGTGCATCACAGCAGATGATCAATCATAGACTGAGAGAATGAGTAAGTGCTGCCTACCAGTGAACCCCACAGCTTTATTGGTGAGAATTTCAATGTAAATATGATGTATAGGACATCATTGGTGTAAATGCTTGTAGTAAGTGTAAGTACCTTTCTATCTTGGCATCTTGTGTCCTCAGAATCTCCGTGGGCACTGTTTCCTCACAGATGATTCCTATGAGACAGGAGGCAGGAAATTATTGATCTTAAAATCATAAAGGGATGTAGAACTATAATATAATTAAGGGCCCACAAGTTGTTCTGTTATGGGATGTGCTGTGAGAGATGGAAAGGATAGGGTTTATATTCAGAAGTTTTGTGATCTTATATGTGTAAGGCACCCTGGTGAGATGGCCAGTCACGCTGAAGTAGCGCGGGCATTGCCGTTTCATGGGGCAAGGTATTAGTATGGTTCTCTGGCACTGAAGTAACTGAGTATGGAAAGGGCCAGGCTGGCGAGTCAGAAGCCAATGCAGATCGAAGTCGCTGGGTCACATGTAGCCGGCCAGCAAATGGCAGATGATGGTGTCATCTTTTGTACGGGAGAAGAAATTAGCAGCCCTCAGCAGTGTAGGCCACAGAATGGGGGTAGTAACCTAGCCCTTCCACCCTTGTGGCCTCTTCCTAACTGTGAGCTAGAGAATGGGAAAAATAGACAGCTTGTGAAAGTGGAGAGGACTCTCACCACATGGATCCTTGATGAACAAAGCTGATAGTCACATTGGCTGTACCATTTCACCTGGTAACCAATAAAACCCACTATGGGGCATGATAAAAATATACAGAGAATAAGCCACATCACCATTGCTTCAGACACACTTACCCCATCCCTCTTGCACTTTCTAAGGCAGTTCTGGAAGTCTTCTTTTGTGTCTTTACATGTTTCAATAAAAATATGGTGACTGGCTCATGAGAGTCATCCAGAAAGCAGCAAGAACGATGGGAGAGGGCCAGCCAGATAGCTCAGTGGATTAAAGTGCCTGCTTAGGTAGACACAGGGGACAGGGGTTCAATCCCTGGACTACCATGCTGGTCCCACCCCCGGGGTGCGCTGAGATGGCAAAGAGACTGGATGTGGTAACGCGCATCTGTAATCCCAGTGCTTGGGAAGCTGAAAACAGGAAGGATCACTACAAGTCCGATCTGTGTAGTGAGACCCTATAGACCCTGTACTAAACAGAAAAACAAAAAAGAACAATAGAATAAGTGTGTGCAAAGGCAGGGAGACTAATAGGAATGTGTCACTCACTGTAATGACTTCTTTAATGTAAACATTCACCACACCTTTTGATCACACCTTAGAGACCTGAAAGAAGCCAGCTGTCACGTGCTCTCTGACACTGCGTTGTGCTCTTTTTATGAGAGTGTAGGCCTGGAGGATGATGTCTCTTTAATGAAAAGTGCCTTCTGCCACTTTACCGTGAGGACTCTCTGTGATGGGTCCTCTTTCCATTTATAGAATAGAGACTAAGAATGCTTGTTGTTAATTAATTGGCTTCAGAGGACGTCACACAGGGCGTTGCCACTCAGTGGCTCCTTGGTTGTTTTGACTTTGTGAAAAGTAGTTGGTAGATTTTTAGACTTGGGTGTTACATGGCCATGTTCACTGTGCAAGATCCACAGGAAGATCAGGCGGCACAGTGACACTCCGTTCACGCTTGTGCTGGGCCATGTGGTGACTGAGATTCTGTGATAAGAAGACATGCCTTTCATAATTTCATTGAAATTTTCTGGAAGAGCCTGTGTCATGACATCTGATATCAGTACCAAGTTTCACCTTTGATTGGTCATCTTTATACTCATTATACAAAGGTAACGTCTGTTTGTATCCAGGAACTTACAAGGTCATTTCTTTACCAAAGTCAGTGTGCAAGGGCAGTCTCTTCTTCACATACCATGGCTAGCTCTTGTATATATTACTCTTAAGAGCTCCACATTATCTTCAATATTAAAGATATCTTTTTCCTCTTTAAAGTCTGTGAATAACCTTTTAATACTTGAATTTTGTTAAAAATGGAACAATTCGTGTGTCCACAGGGTGCTCTTTGAGTCTGTGTTTCTGTGCTTATGCCTGGGTGTGTCCCCACATGGGGTCTTGACTGTTACAGTTACCATCCAGAGTTCATCATGTAGGCACTTTGGCCTCCAGCTATACCTGACCGTATCCATGGTGGCACTGGGACACTCCGTTCACTCTTGTGCGGGGCTGCGTGGTGACTGAGATTCTATGGATATCCTTGGTAACCAAGGGCAGTGGCTCCCAGGATCTCTCATATAGATACCAAGATCTGTGGGTCTCCAAGTCCCTTATATACAATGGTATAGAATTTGAATGTAATTTATGCACATCATCTTAATACTTTGAATCATCGCTGGTTTACTTCTAATAGAAAGTGAATGCTGTAGAAGTATTACAATGTATTGCTAATATAAGAAGACAATTCTATACTGATTCAGTAGAGACACAATTTTTCTTTCATAGTTTTGATCTGTAGTTGGTTGAATCCATGGGTATAAAATCCACAGATATGGATGAGTGCTATATTTATTGTTTTAATTAAGATGTTTTCACCCAGTTCTGGTTTAGAGAAAATAGTCTATCAGAAGTCCTCCTTAGGTCTTGACATTTCTGAGTTAGCCCAGTGTCTTAGTTACTCTTCTCTCCTTGCTGGAACAAACACCCAATACTCAAAATGAGGAAAGGAAAGGTTTATTTAGCTAACAGTTACTGGAGGTTTCAATCCATACTCAGCTGGCTCCAAGGCAGGGTGACACAAGGCAGAAAACAGCCTTTCAAGGCAGCAGAAAAGAGCAAGAGAGCAAGGGAGGAGTAATAATAGCTCAAGCAGCTAACTTCTCTTTCTTGCATTGAAATGCAAGTCACCTGCCCCAGGAGAGGGGCAGCATCCATTTCCACAATAATCAATTACAAATCCCAGAAGCAGCCCCATGACAGCATGAGGCTTTGGGGGGACACCTAGACACAAACCATTACACTCAGTCATATTATGTCAGTGAGAACAAGTAGCTGTGATTTTCTATTTACATGCTAACCCAGTCTAAAAAATAAGGCTTTAGTTTAGAATGGATTTAGGATTTATGTATGTATCTGAATTCTTTCTCTGTGACTGATAGTTCAGCCTTACTTTAATAAAACCAAGATTTTAATAACACACACCTGAAAGCTAGGGATAGCTTTAGGCTCCCTAGGTGGTGAGATCCCAGAATAGCAGACTCTTTTCCATATTGGCTTTATCTTTTTGGTCAGCTGCTTTATAACACATTGTTCTTATGCCCAGTAATTTTAGTGTGTGCATAAATTTTCTATTACTGCATAACACATTACCAAAAGCTTAGAGGCTTTAAACACCTGTGTACTGCTTACAGTTACCTGTGTCAGAAGTCTGTGGGGTTCTGTGTTCACCATCTCAGAAAATGGACATCAAGGGCTGGGGAGATAGCTTAGTGGAATAAGTGCTTGCCTGGCAAGTGCAAGGTTCTGAGTTCAATTCCTGGTACCAGAAGAAAGAAAGAAAGAAAGAAAGAAAGAAAGAAAGAAAGAAAGAAAGAAAGAAAGAAAAAAGAAGGAAAGAAAGAAAGAAAACAGACATCGGGGAATTGGGGATGAAGGTGGCTTTTTACGTGGAGGTTCTGGACAAGACTCTGCATCCAAGCTCTTTCTGGATATTG
This sequence comes from Capromys pilorides, assembly GCA_004027915.1. Lineage (NCBI taxonomy): Eukaryota > Metazoa > Chordata > Mammalia > Rodentia > Capromyidae > Capromys > Capromys pilorides. The sequence goes on from PVKN010028355.1 coordinate 12,228, forward strand.
CATGGATTGCGCCCTTGTAGTTTTAGCACACTGGTCCACAGTCCTTACCTCTTGTCAGTTGTGTAACTGTTGGATGCTACAGGCTGCCGCATTTCTGCGCATGTGGCCCCCTTTGTCTTTGAAACGGTGACAGCACACCAAGTCCTTCTTATGCATCAAGTCTCTTTGATGACATTTTTGGCTAGCAGCTGGAAGAAACGCCCTTTTAAAAAGAGCTCACCTGATCAGATCAGGCCCACCCAAATGCTTTCTGTAACTTTGGTAAGATGATTTATGAATGAGTGAGATCTACAAAGTCCCTTCAGAGCAGAACTTACATTGGTGTTTCATTGAATAGCCAAGACACAACAATCTTGGAGGTCTTCTATCAGGTTCTGCTTACCATAGAATAGAATCTTTTCTTCTTTCTAATTATGAAACTAGAAAGATTTGAGCCTCATCTACCTGCGTGGGGTCTTTGTCTATTCTTGAAGAGTTGCTGATTTTGGAATTTGGCTTGGATGACTGGCCAGACAGTGGCCATATTTCCCTTTTTGAAGCTGGGAGTGCTGTTGTCAGAAAATGGGTAATTGGATCCTGGTCCCTGGGCATGTGTCTCCAAAGTAATTTTCCTCTCTGCTGGACCACTGCAGGGTGCCACTTGACATTTTTCAGGCATGGTTTTGGGGGTTGAGCTAGTGACCTTGATGCCCTTTCAAGGTTCCTTCCTCAGCTGGAGGCATTCTGTGAGTCACACACTTTTGGTGCCATCTTTGGCATCAGTGCCAGTGAGGACATCCTGTAGCCTGCAGTCATTGTGTGAGCTCTACTTCTCGTTCCCAAATGAACAAACCTTACAGCTAAGAAACTCTGAGCTGTTCCCACGTCCAGTTCCTTTTTGCCCCATTATCTGATGCAATCATATCAGGCTGTTGACTTCCAGGGAAATCGGGTTTACCATCCTTCCCTTCAGTGGTACCCTTAGAATGCTGTTGGTGGCCTCATCTGAGAATGAAGCTGGAGAAACATCAGAGAAATTGGGTAAAGCCGAGGAGTCTCAGC
>PVKN010028356.1:0-13265 GCA_004027915.1 Capromys pilorides
TTAGTTCTGCCAGACAGTTACCGAAGGAAACGGCAAAGTAATGGTGTGTGTGTGTGTGTGTGTGTGTGTGTGTGTGTGAGAGAGAGAGAGAGAGAGAGAGAGAGAGAGAGAGAGAGAGAGAGAGAGAGAGAGAGAACATGAGTATATCATGAGTATATGTTAACACATATACTCAAGGGCAATTTACCAAATTAAAAGATACAAAAACAAACTATGTGAATGCCTTCAAGAGAAACAGTTGCCAAGGTTGCCTAGAACAGCAAGCATGTGGCACTGATTTTCGGGTTTTGTTTTCTTCCCTCAGAAATAGGTACCTAGTTTGGTTTCCCAACCCAGTTGACATCATGTGAGGAGGGAGCTCATCTCCTCCACCAGTGGAGGCAGAGTTGGCGATTAGCTGCATTGTCCGCATTGTCAATCACTTGCTTAAAGTACAGAGGGGACCCACATTCTCTTTTGCTGTAATCCCGTATTGTGCATTTTAAAATAACCAGGAGAGATAATCTCATGTGTTCGTACCACACGAATGACAGATATTAGGAATGATGGACGTGCTAATTGCTTTCATTTGATGACTCCCCAATGTGTTCAGCTACTAAACCATCACAGAGGACCTCATGCCCATGTGCAACTATCATGTGATGAAAATGAAATGAATATTGAAAGATTCCCTAGCTCATTGCATCCCAACAATTAAGACTCAGGCCCAGTGATAGGGCCTCGCTTCCTTGGCCGTCCTTTGCCTCTTCTCAGTGTTTGGAGCTTCTGACTTCACAGGCCCTGGTTCTCCTCTTGACCTGCGGATTATGTGTGAATTGCAGTCTCATCTGCCCCTGCCTGAGCCATTAACTCTGCAACAAACTCAGTGCTCTCATCCCCCCTCAGGAAAGGCACGTGTTTCTGGTCCTCTTCTGCTGACCTCCACAGTCCTGGGTGGTGTCTGGCTGCTGGGCCATCCTCCACCACAAAGGTCTAAGCTCCCAGGGACCACAAGCCATGTTACCCCACTCGGGATGAGATCCACAGCATGCATGCAGGTCCTGAACAGGTGCTCCATGCAAAGCGACTTGACACAGGCCAGGCTGTACCTGTGAGCTGGAGGACAGAGGGTAGGAGCCATTCTGTGGCTCGTCTGTCCTAGCCCATCCTCTGCTCCCTCTCTTATCCAAAATGAAAATGAAAGTGCCAACCCCTTGGAGGACTTCCTGCTGCTCTGCCCGCACTCCCCACCAGGCAGGTGCCCCTCACCAGTGCGCACCCTACTCTCACCCTTACACTCCACACTCACACAAATGACCTCAGCATCCTTTCCTCCTCGACATTTCACATCCCAGTGCTCTTTATCTTACTAACTATCATTTCTGGAACCTTCTCTCTCAACTCTTCGTATAAATAAGTTATTTAAATTTCTTCTCAAAAACATCTATTTTAAGTAGGAGCCAAGAAATCCACCCTAAAGTGAACACATAGCTGCAAGTGGCTTGGAAGGGCTCCTCAATAAGCACAGAGATGTAGTGGGAGCACAGAGCAAGACACAAGACAGGACACCAAGGGAGACTGGCACCCAGGAAGCCTCTCAGAGGAAAGCTCTCCACTGCAAAGTAGGTCTCTGGGTAAAGACAAACAGGAAAGTCAGACTTACAGACCCCTCATCATGCAATGACTGGTTGTATTGAACCCACTCTTCAACATTTCCTGTTGCCTGTGTGTACTGGTTAGCACTGACTGGAGGGGCGGGATCAATACATTGTACCTCTGTGTGTGTAAATACATAATTGCTTATGTATTTGTTAGGGAGGCCATATGATCAAAGCTGGGAGACTCCACTGTGGTTATCAGCACAGTGGAGAAACAGGATGCAATAGCTCCTCAGTCCCCACAAATCTGGGAGCCTCAGAGCAAGAGGCATCCAAGGAGCTGTGCCTGTTTGGGGCTTAGGAACTGGAAGCCCACTGGAGAGTTGCTGAGGTGAGTCTGCGCTGAAAGACTGAAGAAGGTGGAGTCCGATCACCACAGGTGATGACAGCAGCAGAAGAATCCCCTGGTCACACCGAATCAGGCTTGTAAGGCCCGGCTGCTTCTGCCTTCTTCCCCTTTTCATCCTCTCTGCGTTCCAAGCCCATTGGACATTGGTTTCTGGAACCGGACCGGGTCTTTCTCCCTCAGTTTTCTGGCCTCCATGCCAGTCAACCCTGGAAACACCCTCACAAGCACATCCGGAAGTGCACTTTACAAATCTGCTAGGCACCACCTCATGTAGTCCAGTTGACAAATTAGAGGCCATGCTGAACATGAAGGTGGTTTGAGAATGATCCTCAAGGAAAACCAGAGGTTTGAGTGTTAGAAGCAGGACAGTTAGATTAGCTGGAGGGTGGACTAAATGAATGAACTAGTTAACACACATAAAAGAAGTTCTGGGGAACCTGGAACACCAACACCAAATGCCATAGACTTCTGTGTCCTTCCCTTGGCACCTAGTAGCTGACCGACAAGGGGACCAAGGTGTGAAGCAGCAGCTGAGAATCCACAGTGCCACAGATCCATCCCACTTTGATTCCAGCTCTACTCAAAATGACAACCTCTCTGACTCTTTTAAGGCATGAGCCCTTTAGCTATTTCTTTCCGTTAACTTCCACCACAGAATAGAACTACGCGCAAGTGGCTTCCTCTTCCTCCACAGAGAGGGAGAGAGAGAGAGAGAGAGAGAGAGAGGGAGACAGAGAGGGACAGAGAGACAGACAGAGAGGCAGACAGAGAGAGACAGAGACAGAGAGACAGAGACAGAGAGACAGAGATAGAGGCAGACAGACAGACAGAGAGACAGAGACAGAGGCAGAGATGGAGACAGATGAATCTTCACTCTCCCCTTACTAATGTCAAGAAAAGCTAATTCTTACTTTTTGTCCTTTTTCATCTCCTACTCCTGTAATTTTCTTCGCTTTTTCATCTCCCCTCCTTTACCAATGTCCTAAAATAAATTTGTGCCACATACCATGGTTCTTCTGCCATGTTTCAGGTCAGGCCCCTTGACATAACTCATGGGAGAGCATCCTCTGCTGCCTTATACCTAAAGGAAGTGGCAGGTGCTTTCTGCCTCCACTCCCTCCTTAAAGCTTTGTTGGGGCCTCTTTTCCAGATGCCTCACTCTCTTCCTTTGCCCTGGCCATCATTCATCATATGTCATGGAAAAGTTAGAAGGATGAATAAGCCCACAGAACACCAAAACAAGGAGGAGCATGGCCAGGAAATGTTTCTGGACTGACTAAAGTGATGTGCCCGGATACTAGCACGTACCTTGCTGCAGTGCCCAGATATCCCACACTGGTCCAGACCAGAAGCCCGCAGGAGGCAGAATTCCAAACTGGTGGGCATAGAGTCCATGGGCATCTTCAGATCAGGGGGTGGACCCCTGTGTTCAGCATCACCAACACTCAGATGTGAAGAGGTTTGGCATCTCATCCAGTCAAGCCATCCGCACCCTACAGGCCCGTTATTGTCTTGACTGTTCCTGCTCTATCCCAGCAGGTCAGGGAGCCAAATAGCTGACATCTAGGTTCAGCTGCTGTGTGTGAGGTGGGGACACTGTCATGAATGCTTTTCTGAGCGAGTAACAATCTGCAGATGTCGCTCTCTCTTCTCATCTTGGTTTCTGCATGAAATAGGTCAGAGAGATAGCTCAGTGGCATAAACACCTGCCTGGCAAGTACAAGGTCCTGAGTTTGATCCCTGGTACCAAAAAAAAAAAAAAAAAAAAAAACACTTAGCGTGCAAGCAGGCACAGGGGCCAGGGTTTGGATCCCTGGGCCTGCCTTTCAGACCCTGCTCCAGGGATGCACTGAGACAGCAATTGAGACTGGGTGTGGTGGTGCGCACCTGTAATACCAACACTTGGGAGGCTGAAAATAGGCAGATCACTGTTACAAGTCTGATCTACTAGTGAGACCCTGAACATCCTGTAGACCCTTCCCTAAAATACAAAAAAACAAAGGGGTAAACTCAAGTTTTTTGTAGGTAAATGGCTGCAACGAGAGACCAAACTCATAAGTGAAATAAATCAGACCCACCTGAGTTAACACTGTATTGTCTTCTTAGTGTAAGAAAGATAAAGAGTAAAAAAAAAAAGAAAAACAGTAAATGGTATGATAGTTGCTGTGAAAGGGAAAGCAACTGTTTAATCTTTTCCTCATGGTAGACAATCTATTTCATCTATCACTGACATATTTTTATGGAAATCTCATCCAAAACCACCTTCGTAGAGTTGTGTGAGCAGAGATTGTGGTATCAAGACTCAGTCAAGTAGGCCCAGAAGCTTAAGAAGCACAGAACTATGACCAGACACCCGTCACGCATCTAGGGTTTCGGAGAGCACAGATCTCCCCTTGCTACCTCCTTGAGGGAGTCCTGGGCCTAGGCCTGTGCTCTGCAACAGCAACCTTGCCCTAGCCACTGAAGATATGAAACAAGAACATCCCTGAGGAATGACACTCAGGGAGCTGAGAGCCTTAAGAAGTGGTGATGGGGTGTCAACTGTCCCACCGCTAACAATGAACCCCACACATGCACTAACAAGTCACGTCACTGGGAAAATCATTTAACTCTGCTGTGCCTCAGTTTCCTCCTTTTTGAAAAGGAATGATAAAAGAACTTACTGCGGAGTTACTATAGGTTTTAATGAGTTAAAATTTGCATCATTGTTGAATATACTTTCTGTCAAGAATTAGTAGTCTGTGAATGTTGCTATTATTTTACTTGCATAGGTTCAAAAAGCTAAATTATCATCTTCAACACCATTTCTAAAGGCTACACCATTACCTAATACCTTTCCTTTATACTTGATAAATTGTCTAATTCTCTGCATCTGTCCGACTTCATTTAATTGTCATAAAGCCTTACCACACTGTGCACTACGGTTAACTTCTAGGATAGGTGAAAAACTGAAACTTGACTTTGATTCTTATCTTTTCCCCCAAATGTATCCCACTTTCCTCCAATCTGCTCTTCAATAAAGAGCAGGGTTGTCTGAGCTGCCAATCATCCTGACATAGTCCATCCTGAGGAATCATGGGAGTTTTTCCAAGATGGCAGCTCCATGTGTTGGATGATTTCAGCCATATCTCTATGGCAGTGTGATTTTTCAATCATTACAGTCAAAGGATAGTGGTCAATAATTCAGTATATTTTTTTGCTGTCCCTGCGGATTCTTTTCCTGGAGAAGGATGTGGCTTCCTTTTCCTGTCGAAGCTCATCCTTGGTCCCTGGCAGGGTACACAGTCTGTGTCAGTCTTTAGGAGAACCATGTCACTCAGAGGAAGTTGTTTGCAATCCAATGTCCCATGCAGTGTGAAGAATGATTTCATCCAGGTCCACCCCAGGATGGGCTGGGCATTAACTATGAGGTCCAGATTTTAGACAGCAGGGCTGGGGACACAGCCAAGATAGCAGCCATAAAGCGGGGCGAATTAGAAAACATCTCCTCGAGGCTGAATCAAAGTGGAAAATGGACTTCGGTGCATTACTGTTCTGTATGATCTGTGGAAACATAGTCCTTCCTTTTTACTTCTTAGCCCTCTTCTCACTCACTGCTTCAACCAGAAAGCTTTACACATTGGTCTTACCCAAAAACCAATGTCATAATAAAGTAATGTTACATCTGACTCTTGGCCCACATTCATGGCTGACTTTGGAGTCATTCCCTTCAAAATAATTCTGTAGGCTTATATTCTGCTTCGGAAATAGGGAACAAGGTTTAGTTGTGAATGCTGCTGATATCCTGCTGTCTCTGCCTACAATGTCCTTAAAGCAAAGAGGCCTTTGCCCCTTAGACCAGTGGACCAAGAAATCCTTGCTCTGTCTCCAGCATAAATTCTCCATCCCTCCCAACCACCCCTGCTACTCCTTCAGCCCTTTAACGTTTAGATCTGGCATATCCGGGATCTGATTCCTCAGTTAGCCTTGTGCATTCTTCCCTCACTCCCTTTGTCTTTTCTCCTGAAGAACCTAGGTTAGCTAATCCTTAGAAAGATGAACACTAAAATCAAGCCATGTTTACAATAACCTTTGACTATTCATTGTTGCCCACCCTTCCTAATTTTGCCTTAACAAAGCACCATGTGGATTATACAGGAGAAGTTAGCTTTCTCACAGTTCTGAGTACTGGAAGCTCAAGATCAAATTTCTGGCCCATTTAGTTTCCCACAAGGGCCTCCCCTGTCCATGATCAATGACCACATCATGGCTATGTCTACATACAGCTTTGTTTAGGTGCCTGAGCTCAGAGGGAGAGCAAATCCTGTCAAACTCCTGTGGACTCTCCTATCCTAATAGGTCCCATATGTCTGACTTCCTTTAACTGTATCTATTTCCTCATAGGTCCTAACATTTAATATAGTCATGAAGGTTAGGGCTCTAATATATGAACCAGGGAATGATACACATATTTAGTCCATAACCCATTCTTTTCTAAGTTGAAGTATGATAAGACCTGGCTGCCATGGTCTGAATATGCATATCACCAATATTCCTATGTCAAAAATCATAAACCCTCGATCTGATAGTATTTGGAGGTGGGCCCATCGGAGGTGCATGTGGCATGTTTGTAGATCCCTCATGAGATGATAAGTAGCTTTATGAAGGTGAATGAAAGCACCCCTCATTTCTGAGCCATGCGCAATACAGCTCACATATGGGGCCACCTCTGAGCTAGGAAAGGAGAGCTTTGGTGCACCCCAAATCTCTTATACTTCAATCTTAGATTTCCAACCTCTAGCATGTTAAGAGCTACGCTTCTGGTTTTGATCAGACACCCATTTTCTGAATCGCAGATATAGCACCCCAAACAGATAGAGCTGTCTTCTCAGAAGGCCAGAGAAGATGAAAGAGGAGGAAAGAAGACACTGGTGGACATCCCTGGGCAGCATCCCTGACTCCCTTTTGCATGCTGCTGTTCAACCATTTTTCTACCCCTACTTGAATGTCTTCCCACTGTTTTCTAAATCTTGCTACCATTGGCTTTTCCAAATTTTGGCTGAGTTCCCTGAGATGCTTGACATGAGACAGAAAAAGGAGTATGAATTGTTCAGTGCGGAGGGAATCCAGGAAGGTGAGAGCATGGTAGGAAGGAAACTAGTGAGCCATGCCATTGAGTGGCTACCATTCGGTCATAGGCTCAGTCACAGACAACTGGGACATTCCTCAGAGCTTCTCCATCTGAAGGGCAAGGCTCCTGAGTTGTGTCTAAAAGCTACCATTTGTCATGAGCAGAAGGCTGCTTCCAGAAATGCCAGCTCTCTGGATGTCCATCATTCTTGTGTGTGAGCTCAGGATCCACAAAATTCCACAGAAAGGGAGTCACAGGGATCTGCAATGAGAAGCAATGGAACAGTTGTAAGCGTGAGTCCCATGCGAGGCCCTCACGACACGGGCAGAAGCCCACTGTGAGGACAGCTTCACACGGACTCCCTCGACCACCCAGCATGCATTGCTCCTGCTCGACACTCTAAAAACAGCCATAAAGCTTTGCTCAGTTTTTATACCACAGCAAGAGGTGCTCTCAGCACTTATCCACAGCTCTTCATTTAAATATCATAATTCAGTGTGGCTAAAGCCATTATTTTCTGTGTTTTAGCCACAAAAGAACAGGGCAGATGGACTTTATAGTACTTGTCTTCGTCCACCATTTGTGATTATTTTAAAAGAGAGTACACATTAGAAATAAAACAGAAAAAATTATAAGGGATATAGAATTTCACTTAACAAAGTAATATGAATTTCACAGTAATAATTGTAATACATATGTTGTCTTCCAACCAGTTATTCATGTTACCAGATACATGCCTATAAAATGGGAAGAAGAAAGAAGAAAAAGAAAGAAACATAAGAAATTAAGAAGAGAAAAAGTACAAACAATTGAAAAAAGGAGACAAAACAAATTCAATATTATCTGTTCTTTAGGATGAGCCAGACCATCTGACCCAGACCAGTCACTGAGTCGTGTTCTCATTTTTCTCTGCCATATTCACTGTGAACATCATGGTGGAGCCTTTTCCCTATACAGACCAGGAACGTTCTCCGTGTACTTGTGTTTAGCTGCAAGGATGCAATGGATAAGCTCGTCTTAGTAAGGGTGTGGAGAAACAGAATACTTTGTGTCCTGTTACTGGCAATGCAAAAATGGCCTAGCTGCTGGGAAACACTGCTGAGTTGCCTCAAAGATAGAAGAGGGAACTCCTTCATGACCTAGCAACTCTCTTTCAGGCACTGATCCTAAAGAACTAAAAGCATGATCTCAAAAAGACGTCTGAACTCCAGAGGTCACTGCAGCATTATTCACAACACTCAAGACATGCAAACAGCATAAGTGTCCATGAACAGATAAATTAATAAAGAGGATGTGGCATATTTGTGACACAGAACTCTTCAGCCTGAGAAAGGGAGATCTGAGATGGTGGAGAAGAGCCTGAAGGACAATCCATAAGTAAAGCAAGGCTCAGGCAGCTAAGCACACCCGATGATCTCACGCACACGTGGAATCAAAAGAGCCAGGCTCATAAGAGTGGAGTTAGTGGTGATGCCCAAAGTCAAGGGAAGGGAGAGGGGAGGAGCTGATGTCTAATAGGGGTGACATTTCAGTGATAAAATGAGTGGTTTCTAGGAAATTGTTATATGGCTTAGTGGACATAGATAACCACACAATAGATTCTATGTACTTAAAATGTGTTGAGAATACTATACTTTTGATGTTGAGTATATTTAACATAAGGAAGGAGAAGGGTCAGCCAGATAGCTCAGCAGACTAAAGCACCTTCTTAGGCAGAGTGCATCAGCTGGGGTTCAGTCCCTGGCATGCCAGGCTGGCCCTGCTGGAGGCATGCTGAGACAGTGATTAAGACTGGGCCTGGTGGAGCATGCCTGGAATTCCAGCACTTGGGAGGCTGAAAACAGGAGAATCACTAAGTAGTCTGGATTGTGTAGTGAGGCCCTGAATACCCTGTAGACCTGTCTTAAATACAGAAAAACTGAAAGGAAGGAAGGAAGGAAGGAATGAAGGAAGGAAGGAAGGAAGGAAGGAAGGAAGGAAGGAAGGAAGGAAGGAAGGAAGGAAGACAATAATGCCTTGCTTACTAGGTACATCTGGAACACTTCCTGCTTTTATAAATAAAGCTTTACTGGAGCACACATGTAATATATCCCAAAGAAAGCATGCTATAAAAATTGCTAATATCTAATAAGTTCCCAATAAATTCCTGTCCCTCACCTTGCTATTTCTTCAGTTAACGCTCTTCCCTGGCGAAGTGGCCTCAGGCTGACATTCGTCATAGCTGCATAAAAAGTGACTTAATTGCTTTATAATACATTTTTTTCAGTTTAGGGAAGAAAGGTCAGTAATTGGATTTATAATGATTAATAAGGTCTTTCAGAGGCTTAGAACAAGCTTCTATTTCTTCTTTCAATAAGAGTGCCTGAGTCAAGTCCGAAAAGCAAACCTGTTTAGACTGCTTACCAACCTGGCACTCGTGATTAACGGGCAGATTAATTTGGGTTTCAAATACTGAGCCTTCTTAGCAGGGTGCTCAGTCAACCTGCTTCTTTCACTGTTTTACCCTCTACTGGGGATCTCAGCCTTCTGTGATTTACAATTCACTCACCATGTGAGACTGCGGAGAGAGGAGCTACAGAGACCTAAGGACAGAAGCTGAGCCACGGCCTGGAAACCAGGACCCAGATTTCATAGCCAGGTCTCCAGAGAGCCCGGGACATCACTCAGTGGCCTGGAGGAAGCTGCGGGAGAAGAAGAATCAAAAGCTACAGATTCTAAGAAGCCAATCAGAAAGACTGCCAGGTAGTGAGGCACACCCACGCCCGGGGGTGAGCCGACGGCCTCCTCCAGCGGACACAGCGCAGCGGCCACTAAGCACAGGACTCCAGGACCAAAGAGGGAAGGCTGCGCTCAAGTGGGCGCTGGGCAGGCGGGATGGACCTCGTCGTCCCAGAGGAGGACGGGAAGGGAGTGGACATCGGAGGAGGGAGGCTGGCTTGCAGAGGCGGAGAGCTGCAGGGAGAGCTGGGGTGGAGTGACCGAGCCTTCACCGCTGAAACAAGGGCTCCGTCACCCCTGGAGAACTTCAGGGACATGGGCATTACGGGACGATCTATCAGGCTAATGTGTGTTTGCTTCATTGTCACATGAAGTAAAGAAGCAGCCTACACTTTCTGGGTATTGTACACAAAATTACACACACACACACACACATATACACGCACACACACACGCACACGCACATGCACACACACACAGATTGCTGAAGTTGTAATTCAATCTGCATTTTTTTCTAAATTTTTGCTGGTGTTCAAATTTATTTTGACAGACAATATATATATATATATATATATATATATATATATATATATATGATACATGAAGTTTTCACAAAACAACCTTTATTACACAGCTGTGGATAAGACAGTGCTGAGCACAAGTGAAATTTCTACTCACGAAATTCTCGATTCAGGAGAGCATGGGATGCGAGGTCTTCATCTTCTGCAGTGGCCTTTCCTGCCCTCCTGCAATGGGGGCCGCTGGCCACTGCTGAAGAGAAGCCACAGGTGCCGGGCCCTTGGATTCACGCCGGAAGGCCTGGGTGTGGCCTAGTCACAGATCTGCACGTGGAGAGATAGCCGTCCTTTGGAATGGAGATGACCATCATCTGGATTTGGGGGATGCAGTGTGGTACTTCCAGGTCTGTGCAGTGTGGTGTGATGAAGCCATTGCTAGCATCACCCTTGTCTATAGTGGGGACCCCCTCACCCTGATGTCTGTAGTCATAACAGCAGTGCCCAGGGCGTGGCCGCCTTGCTCCCCGGCATCCCTGCAGAGCCCCCAGCCCAGCAAGCACTGCTCCTCCAGGCTGCCCCCGCCCTGTGCCTAGCCTTTGGGATCATCAGACAAAAGTGGGCTGAAGTGTCCACAGTTTATTTAGAAAGATGTAGGCGGACTCGCCTTGGACGCGCCTTGTATGACCTGTTTCCCTTGGAGAAGTTAGGGCAGGGTTGAAGAAAGTAGAGCGGACAGAAAAGAGTCAAGAAAATCAGGGCTTGAAAATTGTACTGAAAAAGAACACAGCTTCAGAACTCAAAAGTTATTCAAACTGTTTCCTCTTATAGGAAACTTACTGAAAAAAAAGAAGTTCTAAGTGTCTTAAAGACACACTAACCTGGAAATTGGGCTCTACCTGTTCCTTTCACCTTTAATTATGCTTTCTTCAACCTGGTTTTTTTTTTTTTTTTTTTTTTATGTATATAGTACAGGGTCTACAGGGACTCACTACATAGATCAAACTTGTAGTAATCCTTCCCATTTTTCAGCCTTCCAAGCACTGGGGTCACATGTGTGCACCACCACGCCCAGTGTCAGAAGGCAGGGGATTGAACCCCCAGGCCCTGCGTCTGCCTAAACAGGCACTTTAATCACCTGAGCTATCAAGCCAGTCCTATCTTGTTTGTTTTTATCTCAACTCTTCTGCATCACATTGTTCCCACTCCCATTCCTATTAATCACCATTGTACTATTTCTTTTAATGTTTATATATTCAATTTTTATTCATTTACTTGCCTAGAGTTTACATAGCTATGAGTTGAAGCAATATCTATCATTCTGAATTTGGCTTATTTCATCTTACATAATATCCCCCAGGTGCATTCATATTGCCACAAATTGGATATTCCATTTTTAGGACTGAGTAATGTTTTACAGTATTGCTATAATATTGTTTATTCTTTCTAGAATAATTGTATTTTTTCTTTTTCTTCTCCAAATTTCACCCTTTCATAGTTCCCTGTCATTTTGTTTATTGTATTTTCTCACGTCTATCTGCCAGTTTATTAGCTTTTCAATGCAGTGGAGTGAGCTGTTCAAGCTATCATTTAAGGCTTCTAGAAGTTTAGTGAATAGACGCTAATTTTGTTTCTCCGTCGTCACTTGGTTGTATCTCAGCCTCGTTTTCCTTGGTGCCCTTAGGAGCATCTGGCTTTCCCTGTTGTCTAGAAGCCTGAGGGTTGTAACTCTGCTGAGCTTGGGGATTGGCACTTGGCTGGCATCCTTCACTGACTGCGGACTCACCTGGGCAGTGCGTGCTTCCTCGTTGCTGTCTTCTCGGGTCAGTTCTGGGCACACGAGGAGCCTTGACAGAGGCTTGTCGCGATGCTGCCTACTGGACTGTTTCCTTGCAGCCTTTGTGATTCCATCCTGGGTGTCCGTCTGCTTCTGGGCTGTGCATGTACATCTCTGCTGGGGCCAAGGGGAACATGAGGGTTAGACTCGATTATGCCAAAGCCCGAGGTCACTAGCCTGGGACCACGCTGAGGTTTAATTTATTATTTTAAGGGCATAATAGGAACTTAATTTCAAACATGCACGGGAAAGGCATTGTCGGAAAGGACCTTCAGGAGGGACTTCTTTTTCCTTCTGGCAGTGTCCAGTCAAAGCAAGAAAAGATGGGCAAAGCCATTTGAGGGGTTTGACATCATGTTTAGGCCCCAAGTTCAGGGGCTCTACTTGCTGGGAGCCTCAAATCTACTCTTCAGTCTCTCTGTGTACTCCAGATAGAAACTCATACCTGTAGGCTAGGTTTTCTGTCTCTGCCATCTCTCTCTTTGTCTCTGTCTCTTTTATTTCTGTCTCTCTGTCTCTCACTGCCTCTCTCTGTCTCTTTCTTTTTTGTTGAAGTTTTTATCCCAATTTTTTTGTTTGTTTGCTTAAGGTCTATTTTTATCGAAAGCATACATAGCAGGCTTGTAAAGAATAGAGAGATCCCTGCCCAAACCCTCCCTACCCCAACTGCTTCTCTCACAAACAACAACTTCATCTGTTTTAGCTGATTATCGCAGCAATTCTATCTGCATTTCTCCTCACAAGTATTACTCCTACAGCATCAAATATAGTACCAAAAATGCCTAGGATGTTGGAAACTGATACTCAGATCTGGAAGATTTATGAGAAAACTAGGGATGGAAATAGAACAGTCAAAATGTAAGGAACTTGGACATGCATGGTGCTCACAGAAACACTATCAAACCTCAAGCAGCAGCACACACAGAAATCTCTGTGTGTGGCTTTAAGCCATCGACACAGTGCCTCTTTTATTTTTATTTTTATTTTAAATAGTAAAAATACCAGAAACAAAGGTAGGAAAACAGTAACAAGGAAGAATATATATAGTACGGGATTTTCAAAACAAGAAAAATTTAACAATGATTGTATTGCATATGTT
>PVKN010028357.1:0-13241 GCA_004027915.1 Capromys pilorides
TATGCTCTGCATAAGCAGGCACTTGCTTTAGTCCGCTGAGCTATCTGGCTGGCCCTTGGTCTGTGGTTTTTCAAGACAGGTCTCACTTCTAGTCCAGGCTGGCTACAAACTCAGGGGATCCTCCTGCCTCAGCCTCCTGAGCTCTGGGAGGAAGGTGGGCACCTGTGCCTGGCTTGCTGAATGTTTTCCTGGATACTGGGAAGCTTGGGGGCAATGCTGAGGTGCTGGGTGTGCGCTGCCCTCCAGCCCAGTCTCCTGAGCCAGCCATCCACACCACCAGATGTGTCCCTATGTGGACCTCTCCATCCCCCACCCTGGGACCTCTTGCACCTGCAGACCCCCCAGCGCATCGGCCACCTCTGCCCTCCCAGTCGCTGGGACACCAGCCCTGCTTGCCACCTACTCTGCAGCCTTGCCCCAGCCGGGTGGGCCACTTCCTTCCACATCAGTGCCCAACCCCGACGGCACCTGCACTGCCGGAGCCAGGCCCCTCAGGGTCCCCGCGCAGCAGCTGCAGGTCCTCCCCTCGAGCTCTTCCTCCTCAACCCTGCAAGGGATGCATGGGATGCATTGTCCCTGCCTTCACCGTCCTTGCTGGGTCAAAGAGAGCAAGTAGAATACAGGGCACACACAGCAGGTGCAAGAGTCATTCACGAGGACTGAACGAATGGGCTAGACACTTGTACTAACTTACAGCCTTGTGTCTGACAGCACCAGCACCTGCCTCCTTTCAGCACTTTCTTGATTTGAGACAGAGTCTCACTAGGTAGCCCAGGCTGCTCTTGAACCCACAGTATAGCCAGGGCTATATCCCAGGTGAGATAACTCACAGTGACCCTCCTGCCTCAGCCTCCCGAGGGTCCATCTCACTGCCAACAAGTGGTTTGCATCAGATCTCTCAGCTGGGCGTTTGTAGTGCTCTCCCCAGCTGTGCTGGGAAGTCCAGTTCCCGGCCTTCTCGGAACCTGACACCTCCCGTGTTATTTGGAACCTGTTATCTGCGTGGTTCTTGGGAATTTTATATATAGCTGTTTGGCTCCAGTCACCTGTTCCTAGGCAGGCATCTTTCCCTGTTCCAATTCCTGACACCACACTTCCAGCTGTGCCAGGAGGAGGAGAAACTGGTTCACCCACTCGTGTGGGAGGCATTGTCAGGAAGCAGACAAGGTCCTGAGTCTGCTCCTCTGGGGCAGCGCTGGCAGGAGCCTGACATCTGGGTGGCAGCTCACAAGGCTGGACGCCCAGTCAGGACAGACTCCAGGCATCAGATGCCCTCCCCTGGCTTTTGTCACTGGTTTGGTTTGGTTTTTTAGAGACAGGGTCTCAATATGTAGTTGAGCCTGACCTTGAACTCACCATGTCTCCAAGGCTGGCCTAGAGCTTGTAGTGATCCTCCTGCTTTGGCCTCCCCAGTGCTGAGATTACAGGCATGTGCCACCATACTTGGCTGTCCACTGACTGTCACTTTGACGTACAGGGACAGCCAACTTCCTTTGCATTGTTGCTGCCAGTCCTAAACAGATCTTACCTGAGCGGCCAAGGGAAACCCTGCCAGCCAAGAGCTCCTGGCTTAAGTCATCATCCTCACGTGGGGGGAGGGGGGGGTTTCGAAGTCTGCCCCTCCCACTCTGGACACCCTCATGGGTCCTCAGTCCCCAGGGCAGCTTCCTCTATTGTCCCCTTTGAGGCTCCTCCCGGAGGTGAGTGTGGGAAGAGCAAACTGACTTGTGGACCCCTCCTCACCGATCTGAAGGCCAGGTTGAGCCTTAGGTGAAAGCACGGATTCCCTGCTGGAAAGCAAAGTGGACCTGAAGGATCTCAGGGTTTACCTGGAGAAGCAGAGGCTGGGTAGGGCCCGAGGAGCCCTGGGCCTGGGGCAAAGGGTGGGGACAGGCGGAGCCAGAGCTGGTGGTGCTGGCACCGAGGAGATGGGAGTAGAAGGTGTCCCGGAGAGCTGGGGCTGTATGCTTGCGAGTGCAGTGTGTGTGTGTGTGTGCGCGCGCTCACTGTCAGGATGCACAGAGAAGGGTGGGCCTGGAGGTCACGAGGACGCCACAGGCTTCGCTCCCAAACTGCAAGGCTGCTTCCACGGGCTGGGCAGCTGAGGCTCGGGTGATACTCTAGAAGCGCAGCCCCGGGTTGGGGACACCCCACAGGGAAGAGAGGCTTCAGAGAGGCAGTGGCCGGGCGCCCTCTGTCCCACGTAGCTCCGTGGGCTCTTCCATGCCTCCCAGGACAGGAACGCTCACAGCCGTGCAGGCACACAGACGGACGCAGCAGCTTCGCGTCTCTGCTGTTGTCTGGGCAGAACAGTGTGAGCAATGTTAGGAGCCGTCGCCATGGAGCTATGAGGATTAAGAGGCCCCTACTAGCCAGGGCTGGTGGCTCTTCCTGGTGAGGCCTGTGCATGGGCACGTAAGAGCCCCACTTGAGGTCAGGAAGGAACTGCAGGCCAGCCCCATCGCCTGACCTCCCTGTTTGCTTTACACAAGGCTAAGCACCCACCAATAGGGAGATGTAAATATCCCCCCTCCACCCATTTTCAGTGCCAGGCTCTATGGACCAATGTACATCAATCCTCCTTTTGAGGGTTTATCACTTGTTTATTGAGACGGGGTTTTTGTTTTGTTTTGTTTTTTGTCTTTTTGAGACAGGGTCTCGCTATGCAGTTCAGGCTGGCCTTGAGCTCACTTTTGTAGCCCAGGCTGATCTCGAACTCGCACCAATCCTCCTGCCTCAGCCTCCCAGGTGCTGGGATTATAGGCATGCTCCACCACACCTGGCTTCAGACAGAGTCTTGATATGTAGTGTCCAGGCTGTCCTCGAACTCATTGCACAGCCCAGGCAGGCCTCAAGATTGTGGTGATCCTCCTGCCTGAGCCTCCTGAGTGGTGGGGTTACAGGCATGTGCTGCTACACCCATTAATCATCTCCTTTTTTTGGTACTGAGGCTTGATCTCAGGACCTTGTGCTTGCCAGACAGACACTTATGCAGCTGAGCTCTAGTCCCAGACTAGTCTTTTTGTTTTGAGACAGGCTTTCCCTAAGTCACTAAATTGCCCAGGGTGGGCTTGAGATTGTGACCCTCCTGCCTCAGCACACACACTGGCCCCATGCTCCCCTGAGCAGGGCCAGGGGCCACCTCGATGTTCCGGGCATGGGGTGGGCCAGGCCTGGTGCAGTACAGCCACCTCCCTCTGTGCCAGGCCTGCCTGCCTCGTACACCACAGCATGGCTGTAAAGGCTGGAATCGCTCTTGAGTTTCCTTACGATCCTTTCTTATAAAATACATTAGGCCCTGGTGGCCAGTAACTACTGCTGGTGTCTACAGGTGGTGCTGGGGGCCATGGAGGAAGTGACAACAGCTTGGTGAGATCTTGAAGGGTTTCCTGGGACTCTGTAGCTCCTTGCCTCCATAGATGGGCCCCGTGGCCAGAGGTGGTGCTGCACACCCCTATTCCCAGTACTGAGGAGGCTGAAGCAGAAGAATCACCAGAAGTTCGAGGCCAGCCTGGACTACGCAGTGCGAGCCTGTCTCAAAAAAGTAAAAAACCACAGCAAAAAAATGATGGGCCACATGACAAGGTCATTTCAGACAAACTGAAGAATATAGATTTGAGGGTGCCAGGTGTGGTGGCGTGGGAGGATGGTTGCAAGTTCAGAGGACAGCCTGGGGTGCAGAAGGAGACCTTGCCTTAACCTGCCCCCCCCCCCAACACACACACACAAAAAGAGTTGAGGGAAATTTATTAAGAGAGAAAAATGCAAAGGTGACCTCTGTTGTAGAGCTTGTCCACAAATCCCGGATGTAGGGTCAAAGTAGATGCACGCTGCTTACTACAGGTGTAAGCCCGAGGCTTGCGGAGCCTGGCAGAGGCCCTCCTGCAGGCTGGCATGGCCCTGGGTAGCCTCGACGCCTAGAGTCCCGAGTCTCCACCCAGGGCAGGAGCAGGTGCATTCCTGTAGGCCCAGAGAAGTGGGAAGCTGAGGCAGGAGGCTGAGACAAGCCCAGGAGACTGAGACCAGCCTGGGAAGGACAGCCAGGGCGCAAGACCCCATCTCAACAAACAGGCAAAAGAGACAACTTTAGGCCTGGGACGGAGCTCCTGGGCACGGCGCTTGAGGAGCCTACATGGGACTCTCTCAGGTTGATCCTCAGTGCTAGAGAAAATAATTAAAGGCTCCCATGTCCAAGTATAAGAAGGAAAAGAAGACGTTTGATTGCCAACAGCAGTGGTGCACTAAATATGTCATAAAAATGTATCTCCCAGAGGGCTGGGGAGATAGCTCAGCGGAATAAGCACTTGCCTGGCAAGCGCAAGGGCCTGAGTTCAACCTCCAGTTCTGCAAACAAACAAACAACAAGTTTCCTTCAAAAATGTATCTCCCAGAGCCCAGCATGCTGGGGTCCAACCGTAGTCCCAGCACTTTAGGTGGCTGAGGCAGCAGGATCACAAATACTGCACACCGGAGCCCATGACTTACCAAATTAGCGACACCCTGTCTCTAAAGTGAAAAATTAAAAATAGCTGAGGATTGTAGTGCGGGCAGAGGCCCTGGGCTCTGTCCCTGGCAATGCCAAAAGCTTTATTTTTCTAAATTTTAGGTCCTCTAAGGACTGCATGATAAACAGCTCCTCTGAACACTGCACATCTCCCACAGGAGGACCAAAGTGTGGAGCTGGCACCAGGTCAGCCACCGGTGGCGGCCCAGCCTCCCACTGGCATCCTGGCACCACGTGATCTGTGGGACCTCGGGATCACAGAAGTCTAGCTTCACTAGTGGATTAAAAACTAAGCCAGGGGCTAGGAAGACAGCTCAATAGAACAAGCGCTTGCCTGGCAAGTACAAGGACCTGAGTTTAACCCCTGGTTCAGAATTTTAAAAAAAACAGCTTTCCTTTGTTTGGTTCCGGGGAGATAGCTCTGTGGCACAAGTGCCTGCCTGGCAAGTGCAAGGTCGTGAGTTTGAACCACAGTCCCACAAAAAAATAAATAAATAAATAAAATAAGCTGCCTTATAGGTCAGGAAGGTGGGGCAATGAGGTGGGCTGAGTTCAGAGACCATGGCTATCATAGGAACAGTGTAAGTATGTGGCTGCTAGTGTCCCCATGAGGGACCTGCTGCCCGGGAGGAGGAGCGGGAGGAGGAGCCAACAGCCACAGGATCACGAGGGCCTTGGCTGGGCACATGAGGCCTCCAGGGGGTGGAAAGGAAGAGGACTTTCTGGGATTAGAGGCCCCGGCTGAGCTTCTGCAAAGGCCAGCAGTGACCGCAGACGGACAGG
The DNA here is from genome assembly GCA_004027915.1 of Capromys pilorides. NCBI lineage: Eukaryota > Metazoa > Chordata > Mammalia > Rodentia > Capromyidae > Capromys > Capromys pilorides. The sequence continues at coordinate 5,288 of PVKN010028357.1, forward strand.
GGCCAAGGACAGGCTGCTCTGGGGGCCTCTCAGCACGTGTGCAGCTGGCCAGCAGTCCCCATGTAGCCAGCGTGGGCGACATAGTTCAAGGCCAGTGTGAGACAGAGGTGGGGGGCCATGCTGGGGGAGGGAACAGAAGGAAGGAAAAGAAGGAAGAAAGAAACACTGAGGCTGTGGGGCCTTGGGACAAAGGAGCCCTCTGCGTGGTTGCTGGGAGTGAACTAGTACGATCGTGGTGGAACTCAGCGTGGAATTCTTCCAAGCACTGTAAACACATCCCTGCACCCAGCTGCTCGCCTTCTAGGCATCCTCCTGAAAGCGCGAGACCTCCTGTTACAGCGAAGCATGCACATCTGTTTCTACAGCAGAGTAAGTCATCCCAGAAGGCGTCTGTATGTCCGTTCGCAGATGAGCGGCTGAAGCAGGTGTGGGGCACACACAGGACCGGGCTCCTGCGCCGCCACCCGTAAGCGTACACAGGGGTCACACTGGCAGGCGAATGGGTGCACCTGGAGACCATAGGCGAAACAGATCAGACACACAGCTTAAATAGTCCCGATTTCTCTTATATGAGGCACCCAAATTATAAATAAATTAAAGAGCACAACAAAAGAGAAATAATATGGAATTGGGAGGTAGATCTTTTGTCAAAAGAAAACGTATCAAGAGATGGAGGGAGGGAAGGTAGACAGAACAGAGAAGGGTCCTGTCCATGCAACAGCCTTCCTGGAGGAAAGTAATCCTTTCTTTCTTTCTTTCTTTCTTTCGTTCTTTCGTTCTTTTTCTTTTTCACAGGAGCAAAGTTTTATGAAAGGCAGGAAAAGAAATGTGCTCTGCAGAGCGAGTCTGCGCCAAAGCTTCCTGCGGCAGCCAGGGGAGTCAGCCGCCATACAAGCGCAAGGGAGCACGGTGGCCGAGTGTAATCCCTCCCTAGTACAAACGTGCCAGTAAAAGGAAATGCTAAAGCCTCGCCAACCCTTCAGGCCCCACCGCGGTTCCTATTTATACGGAACTCTGGTGTTTACCCTCCTTTCATTGTTCCTAGCAACGCTAGCTGTTTAGATTTGCGAGAAAAACAGAGCCCTGGAATCCAAAGTTAAGTTAAAAGTTATCCAACAGGGCCTGAGGACGATGAAATGGTCTTCCGGACTGTTCGGACCTGAATACATTTGGGGGCTGCAAACCCCAAGTGCTGGCTCTGCCAGGGAGCAACCCGAGGCTGGGCTTCCTTGGTCTGGCCACACTCCAGGCCAAATACCCCATTCCGAACCTGGACATCAGCCTGCTCCACCTGCCATCCACTCAGCCAGGGACGTGGAGTGCATGCCAGGGAGGAAGAGGGAGGGAGTTTCGGGCAAGGCTGCATGTGACAGAGAAGCCATGCCACAGGGAGCCATGTCTATTTCATGTAAATTACTTCTGTGTTCTCCAGAATCTTGAGTGGGATCTTTTTTTTTTTTTTTTTTTCCCCTTTTTGAGACAGGGTCTCACTCTGCAGTTCAGGTTGGCCTTGAGCTCACTTTTGTAGCCCAGGCTGGTCTCAGAACCCGCACTGATCCTTCTGCCTCAACCTCCTAAGTGCTGGGATCGCAGGCGTGCGCCACCATGCCGGGCTTTGAGTGAGATTTTTGAATGATTTCTTTCTCCTCCTGACATTGCGGGCCGGTGACAGGTGTTGTCTGGTGTTGGCGATAGGCAGGCAGCAGGATAGGCTTCCATCTCTGAGAGGAGCTGAGGGGACCATTCTTCTGGGGACCTCTTGGCACCCCTAGCAGGGGCCCCCGGGTGGCCCAGGCCTTGGTCCTGTGTCTGCGCCTGGTGTAACACAGCCAGCTAGATCTCCTGCACACCCCGTACCCCGTTCACGTGCTGGGTCCCATCCAGGGCCTTGAGCCTGCTAGGCAAGTGCAGCGCCATGGAGGCCCGGGCCAGATGCTTCCCCTGGGAAAGAGCACCCTGACTTTCTCAAGAGACACAGACAGATGGGGAGGTCCACATGTGCTGGAAGAGACCCTGTGGCCTCGATAATGTGGCCCACCATGAAGACCCAAGGGGTTCTGGGTGACAGGGATGGGGTCCCCTCTGGCTTTCTGCAGCCCCCCATCTTGCTCCACACCCATTTGGGGAGCAGGTGCCTCCTTGGTGGAGGCACCGGGGTTCTTGCTCCTTACCGTCAGACCCTGCTGGAGCTGACCCTGGGTGGCCATGCCTGAGGACCCAAGTGGCACACAGACCACCCCCAAACTTATTTCTTGGTGGAAATATTAATTAAATACTTATTTATGTACTTGCTTATGTAGGGCCGCACTGGGGTTTGAAGCCAAGGCCTGAGCTATGTCCTTGTCACGTTTTTATCTTGTGAGTTAGCAGCTCTCTAAGTCTCTCAGTTGTCCAGGCTGGGCTCCTATTTGCGATCCTCCTGCCTCAGCCTCCCAGGGTGCTGGGATTACAAGGGTGCATACCATGCCCACGCCACTGCGGTGGTCTCAAAAGCCAGCTCTTGCTGGAGGATAGGGGCGGTCTCAGCTGGGCGGTGCCATGGCCACAGGCCCCTCCTGGGGTTGCTGCCTCCCTTGTGAGATCTGTGTTGTCCTGAGCCTCCTTCAGCCCTTGGGCTTGAACCTGTTATTCCAGGACCATCCTCTGGAAGCCCAGGCAAGGGCTGAAGGAGGCAGGTTGGGGTCCAGCCACCAGGGTCCCCAACTGGAGGGAGAGACAAGAAGATGACTACACTGGGATGACAATGCCCGTGACAGAGGAGAGGGCTCCAGAGCAAGCCAAGATGCTTCCTGAGGCAGGCGAGGCACCCACACCTGCAATCCTAGAACTCAAGAGGCTGAGGCAGGAGGATTTCTGAGTTTGACGACTCTCTGGGCTACACAGTGAGCTCAAGGCCAGCCTGGACTGCACAGCAAGGCCCTGGTCGAAATGATAATGACACACTTGGAAGGCTGAGGCAGGAGGATCAGTGTGAGTTCGAGAGCAGCCTGGGCTACAAAAGTGAGCTCAGGTCCAGCCTGGACTGCATAGCAAGACCAGGTCTCAAAAAGATAAAAAAATGACAGACGCACTTGTTTTGTGTGTGTCCTTGGCAGGCTTTCTGGAGAGAACAGCACCAGGCTGCTGCAGAGGTGGGACATCCTCAGAAGGGATCTGATTGCTGAAGGGCACGCGTGTGTGGTGGCCACAGGAATCCAGCCCACACCCACCCCCTTCCGGTCCTGTGGCAACAGTGCAGACTGGGGCTGTACCGGAAGGATCTCGAGTCCACGTTGCCAGTCGGGGAGTGGAGCCCAGGGTGCCCTGGCCCTGGGCTGTGGGGATTCAGTCCATGCCCAGAAAATCAGTGCTCACAGCAGCCAGACTCGGAGCACTGTCAGAGTGCTGGGATCTAGGGCATGCGGCACCATGCCCAACCTGTAGTTTAAATCTGTGAGGGTTCATTTGTTGATCTTCTAAAAATGAGCTAGTAGTTTCAGCAGAACAATGTAGAGTCACTTAACAGGTGACCATGGGACCAGGTAGGTGCCAAAGCTCCCTGTAACCCTCCTTTTCCCCTCTCAAGCAGAAAGTTTGTGATCTTGTAATCCTGAAGGTCCAGGAGTCTTTGATCTTGGCTGAGAACACATTTGAAGCCACACCATCTAATAGCAAAACTATAAAGCAATCAGCAATAACCCTGGAATCCACTCATTTCCAGAGAGTGGAAAATGTGCTTGGGGGGCCACAGTTGTAGAATGGAAAGAGGGGAGACCACCCATAGCTGTTAGAAAGCTCACGCAGAATGTTTTCTTGGAACAGCTGAGGCCAGGAAGCAGCCCATAACCTGGACCTCAAACCCCTGAGGCCAAGTCAGGGAGGCCAGGGTCTAAGCCTCAGGCTTCTCTCAGGGGCAGAGTAAGAAGTGGGGTGAGGCCAAGGTCTTCGAAGCTACAGCGTCACCAGGGCTGTGTCAAGGGGCTTCAGGTTCTACTGTCCGACTCTGGCCAGGTCTGGCTCCTTGGAGCCTCTTGCCATGGCTACACCTCGAGGCTGAAGCTCTCCCCTCCCTTTCTCTCTCTGTAGTTTCTCCAGCGGGTCATGGCAATTGCAGGTCCCTGGGATGCTACAGGTGCCCTGGCCAGGACTTTGGTTAAGATCGTACATCAAAAAGGACCCTTTACTTCAGATTGCCCAAGACCAAATATTTGAATCAAACCTGAAGAGAAATCAAGATGTTTCGGAGGCTTGGAGTGGACTAGAGATGTTTAGGCTCCAGGTAATCTGTCCTAAGGGCCCACTCTTAGAATAATAAAGCAAATAAGTCTATGTTTTGTAATATATCAGTCACAGAATTTCTTCAGACTTCAATCTTTAAGAGAAGGTATTGGAGATAAGTCAAATGATTTCTGTTTATTATAATGTAATAATATAAAGTTTAACTAGAAAGTAATCAGAGTGGCTTTTGGAATAAACACTTAAAAGCCCTCATGGTAGGAAGTGTTGGCTTTCAGATAAGTGCCTTCCAGGGTGGTACCCAAGTCGGGAAGGTTCTCTGGGGCTCAGCCACACGGGCCATTCCTCCTTCAAGGTCACTTCAAGGTCAGCATGCAAGGTACATAGGAAATTCGACTGTTGACCGAATGGTGATTCATGGCTTCGGTGCTCTCACTGAGGCCCCAGAGTCAACCACAAGTGATGAGTCTATTTCTAAACGTACATCTACCTTTGAACGGTGCAGATTTTCCATCCCCAGATGTGTAGCAAAATAAAAAATACACTACTGCCCAGGCCTCAGAGACAAGGCTCGGGAACAGTTGTTAAGTGTGAACAGCTAAAAGCCCTGGGTGAAAGGGAGGCTCTCCAAAGGAGAGAACTTCAAGACTGATCGCACGCTTCATCTGCGTGTGCGCATGTGCGTGTGTGCATGCGTGCGTGGGTGTGTGCGTGGGCATGTGCATATGTGCATGCGCGCGTGCCTATGTGTGATACTGGGGAATCCAAGCCATGTATACCCTACACTGAGCTATAATGATTGATTGATTGATTGATTTTTTTGTACCAGGGATTGAATTCAGGACCTTGCATTTGCTCAGCAGGTGCATATGTCACTGAGCTATCTCCCCTGCCTTGCCAGCCTTTTTTCTATTTTATTTTACTATATATATATATATATATATATATATATATATATATATATATTTATTTATGGCTGGCTTAGCCTGCCCTGGTGGTGGGGCTGGCACAGCATGTGGTGCCGGGGATCAAACCACGGTCCTGCAGTTGCCTAAGCTTTCCTAAGCAGGTGCTTTAGACCACTGAACCATCTCGCTGGCCCTTGCCCGCCTTTTTTGAGATGAGATCTCACTAAGTTGCCTCAAACTTGCAGTCCTCCCGCCCAACCCCAGCCTCCTGCATAGCTCGGATCACAGGTGTGCACCACTGCTCTGGGCTCCATACTGACCCATCTCTGTGCACCGAATACGGGGTGGCAGCCCTTGAAGAGGGCATGGGGACAGGGCAGAGGTCCAAGAGGGGGTCCACGTAGCCTGTGCCTGGCATTGCAGGGCACATTCTGCCGTCTCACAGCCACTTCAACTTGACCTCCCCGGAGTCATGAGACTCCACACTCACATCTCACTCATGCAGGTCATGGCGACAACACAAGGAGCTCACGGAGGGAACCCAGAATTGTGGGCTTGCGTTCGACTTTGTGCCTCACTCAGCCTGGCCAGTTTCTCAGTAATGCGGATGAAATGCCTGGATCCAATGCAATGCTGAGAAATACCTTTCCCCCAGAAATGCACTTGCTGTCATCGTCCGTCCTCCCCGCTGGCCTCACGGCCTCCTCGCCGGGCCTCTGCGCAGGTCTTGGTGGCAACTGCAGAGGCCCGGCTACTAGGTCCCCACAGATCCTTAAATGTAACCTGCTAGGAGGATCCATTTGGCCCGCTGTGGGCCTATGAAAGCCTGTGAAGAGCTCCGTTAGTAAATAATCATTAAAATCCAATCCCTGCCAAGTCACAGAGAGGCAGGAAGGAGTTGGGTGTGGGAGGAATTCACAGAAAACCTCAGGGCACAAGTATAATTACCCCGGTAGTGCCAGCAAACTAGGCATGCCAGGCTCGTTCCAGAGCGGAGGGGTCTCCGGTGGCGCAGGGGGAGGGGCCCCCTCCAGCAGCACCAGAGCTCCACTGCACCTCAGAGGTGAGGTTCCAGGCTTCCGAGACATCTACAAGACAAGATTGCCCTGCTGCTGAGGCCCATGCATGGTGAAATCCTTATCTCTGAGCTTTATTTTATTTTATTTTGAGATGGACTCTGGACACTGGCAGTAGCCCAGGCTGGTTGACTTATGGATTCTTCTGCCTCAGCCTCCAAAGTCCTGGGATTGCAGGCATGTGCCACCATGCCCAACCTCTTTATCTTTTTAAATCAGAACTCAAAAGCTAAGAGTGGTATGGTGCAAGCTTGGAAGGCCGAGGCAGGAGAATCACTGCAAATTCTCAGCCAGCCAGGGTTACATAGCAAGACCATGTCGCAAAAACTAAAATGAAAATCAAAACTCCCCTTTCTTTACAGACTCCTGATTAGCTGAGGGGTGGGGAGGAATACTGATTTCTTACCCATTTGTGACTCAGAAATGAATTTCCTTCTTTCCTTCCCCTTTCTGTCAGTTCTACACCAGGATGGGGTTGATCAGGAGAGGAAACGGCCTCCCTTAACCCCTTTACTATGATAAAAAGAACTTCAGATCCACGGGGCAATGGTTTTGGGGAAGCCAGAACACGGGCGGGGCGCACTGAGGCTTTCTCCCCAGTTCTGGGGCTCCAACCTAGGGCTGCTCTGCCTAGAGCCAGTCCCAGCCCTGAATAACTTAGTGACTTAGTGAAACCCTGTCTGAAAATAGAGAGATGACAAGCCCTCAGGCTGAAGTTCAGGGAAAGGCCCAGAACAGGAAATAAAGAAAAGGTGGCGACTGTGGTCTTCACCCGTCATTCCTATCAAGTCTTCATTCTCTACCTACCCTGACTTGACAACCGCAGCTCACTGTAACAAACATGGGAAGTCATCTATTTACACCAAGGACCCTGTAGGACAATGTTATCCCCAAGGACAGATGGAGAGGTGCTCTCTCCCCTGGGAGGCTGAGAGACTTGCCTGAGGAGAGTGGGCAGCTGCCTAGAAACCTCCCCACGGCCTCGGTTCCCGGGAACCACCCAGAGCACCTCACCCAGGGAGTGCACGAGGCTGCAGCCTGCACCTCCCCTGGTCCTTTGCTGTCTCTCAGGTGAGGCCTGCTGGGGAGGCTCCAGGTGTCCCCAGGTAGCAGAGGCTGAACAAGTCATCAGGACGAGGATGGAGCCCAGTCCACAGCAGGCTTCTCCTTGTTTAGAAACCACTCTGCCTGGATTTGTTTGCCTGTCAAAGAGCAAGAGGCCCCTGTCCTTGGTGTCCCCAGGAGATGAAGCTGAGAGAAGGTTGAGGCCCCAGGGCACCCTAGTTTCAGTCCCTCTCTTGAGCTCTAGAACAGGGTCCTCTCACCAGCAAGCCAGGTTCCTGGAGCCAACCTGCCCTCTTTGGTGTTCTCAGTGACTGTAGGGTCCATAACCTCTGTGCCTGTCATGCTTTGGAGAGGAAACAGTGGGTGTCCTGGGTGAGGGAGTGCTCACCTGTGCCCCATCCCTGGGTGAAGATGGACGGTGATCCACATGCATGGCGCACATGCCACGGGAGGACATCTCTGTCCCCACAGCACTCTCGGGCACTGGGAGGATGCCAGACCAAAACTAAGACGTTGGAGAGGACGCAAGCTCCAGATGTTAAGGAGAGTAAAATTGTAGGCTGAGAGGGACTGAAAATAGGGTTGAGGTTCTCAGGAAGGAGGTTGGGATCAGTCACGTGGAGGAAAGAACATCTAGAAATGAGGTGCAAGAGAGCTTGACACATGCACCCCAGGACGAGGAGCTCAAAT
>PVKN010028358.1:0-13270 GCA_004027915.1 Capromys pilorides
ACATGTAATTCAGAATATATATATATATATATATATATATATATATATATTCTGATGAAAAATAGATTGAAAAGTTTGTTATAGACTTTCATAAGCAACTATAGGAAAATCTCAAATATAAATTACTATGAAGTGTCTTAATATAAATATCCTTTATTTAGTGATTTCATTTTATACTCAACTTATATTAGGAAAAAATCAAAGGATCTGATAAGTGAAACAGGCAGGACATCCTAGTATTGACCTCTTATAATTGGCTATAAAATAATGTTCTTCCAGGTGGCTAGTAGAAAAAGTCTCCTGGGTACACAGACCAAAGATTGTGACTAAATATCACCAGCGTTCTCCTCTTGCTGCACCTGTGTCACTTTCCAATGACAGGATCAAGCTTCCAGATCCCTACCTGCCTTTCCTACTCACAGCTTCTAATGTTGTTGCTGGGGAATGTCTGCAGATGGTTGTCTGCAGAGTGATCCCCACCACTCTTCCTGAAAAGCTGATGCTAAATAATAACTGGACACACTTAGTTGGAGCCCTAGGCCACCAGGGGTGGTGACAGAGAATCAAGAAAACGGGTCAAAATCCTATGACTCCTTTGAGGATCGCCAAACATTTTTTGCTTCCTCGCCGGCACAGACACCACCGTGAGTCCTTTTGATTCCAGGCTGCAGGAGGATGCAGGACTCCACTACTATGCATTCAGAGGATGCTCTTCCACTGCACGGTGCATTTCTTTTGTAATGCAAATGCAAGGCACAAAGTGTCTCTTTGATAGTGTGCAGTCAGAAGACAAAAAAGCATTCACTGAAACAGTAAAAGTAATTCATAAAGCTGAAAGACAATAGGGAAGCATTATGGATTTTTTTTTTTAAGGAAAAAAAGTACCGTAGATCAATGTAATTGTCACAGTGTAAGCTATTCACACTGGAGGTATAAGGGGAAAATGGCTGCGAGTTTATTTAAAGTAAGAGAAGTTTTATAGGCAAAAAATAGGTCAAACAAATATAAATGTGTTTGGTTAGCAAATTTCTGCTTGTCCCCTTAAAACTCAAATATACAGCTGGTTATTTTAATTTTTAGATCTCAAGCATTTATTAGAGACAAATCTCAGAAGTTTTTAAAATGGTACAGAAATCTAATGGTTAAAAGCCATGTGGAAAGATTTTTTCTCCCTTTAAAGGGAGTATCTCTCCATCACATACCAGAGTTTAGCTCAAGGTCAACTTATATTAATGCATTAAACTTCGCTGTGGAGGAGGCATAGGGCTGGGGGAAAAAGGATAAAAGAAGTCCCAAAATTGTTCTTCCAACATATTCTGCCAAGTAACAGAACGTTGCCTTGATAAGGCTTATATTGGACAGTTGCCATAATTCCTCTTGTTAGATCGGCTTCTCTGGTACCTATTCCCATACACTTTAAAGTATAGTATGTAACATTTTGCTTGAAAATTGCTTCCACCTCTATTGCTTTGTTATAGCTGTTTTGCCGTTTCAGTAGAGAGGCATTTCGGTGTCACAAGAAATTACTAATCTGAGGCTTGAGAAGGGGCAGTGTAGCCTTCCATTATCTCACCAGAGAGCTCTGTACAGGATTATTTTCAAATTTTCTGCTGCCATTACAATGTGCTGTTAGAGTGGGCAAGGTGGGGAGGGAGGGTATGTTATTGAAACTTGGTTCCCAGGGAAGTAGGATAAAGTTCATCACTGTCCTGGCATCCACATTTGCAGGAAGGGGTGGGCGTTTTGATGAAAAGAGTCCATTTGGTTGAGGATGTTGTTAAGATATAAGGCTAGACATTTTGTACCCATGTGTACTGTAGAGTCTCTTTCATTTTCCGTTGACACTCATCCAAGAAAGTGTGCTTGATTGTTTAAATAAATAAGTTTTCTTCCAAGGTATCGGAAGCTCATAAATACCAGATAACCAGTATGATGAGTCCCTCCTTGCCCACGCCAACCTGGATAGATAAAATTGGAAGTGTACTTTCTTGAGAAAGCCACCATTTTCTTTCTGTCACTCTCTGTTCTTTGCGGCTGGTAAAATGACAGCTCAGACTCAACTTCTGCATAAGTTATTTTTAGACCATTTCCCCCAGACATTCTTTAACTATTTCCATTATACAGGATACATACTCGGGGCATCATTTTATGCTTTGATGAAGTTATTAGACAATCACTGTGTCCTGTCATTATGAGAGGTCATACTGCAGATCCAGAAGCCCATGTGGAGTATCAAAGACTCTAGAAGTCAGGGTGTTGGTTACTGAAATAGTGACCATTTTATGGGCGCTTCTCTTTCGCTGGACTTCCCCTACCCACTACCCACAAGCCACTTATTTTCCTGTTAACTTCCAGCATCTCTCTCCCGGGTGAAAGCAGGCTAATACACGTGTGCAAGTTTAATGCTGAAAGGGTGGGTCAGCCTTCCCCATCCATAATCACTGTTTTATGGCTTTCACTCATTTCTAAGGTGTTAATGCAGATCAAATGGGAAACACTTGAGACAGAACCCTTGCAGCTACCGCTCTGCCCAGCTCTCCCCTCTCAATCGTTAATTCTTATTGTAGATCTAAAGGTAATTTTGTTTGCTCTCTTAATGCCTTGCAGGTCTCCCAGTGGCCCTTACATATCCTTTCTCAAATTCCCATCTTGATCAATTGTTTGCAAATAATTAAGCTTTTAAGAGATAATGGCAGGAGGCTAATGTACACAACAAAGGCGAGGTCTCCCTCGCTGTCTATTGGACTGTGGTCAGATTTACTCTGATACACGAAAGTGATTAGGTTGATTGGTACAGCAGGCAAGAGCTGTATGTGTTTCCTTCTCCAGAACCCACTGATCTTTCTTAAACCAATGCTCTTGTCATATAGATGCCGTAAAGCAAAGGCATTCAGGAAAACAGCCAGGAGTGGCCTTAGTTGCAGCGGTTGGGAAAGAGTTTCCCATTTTAGCCCTAAAGTGGCACTTTTCAGTGATCACCCTTTATCTCTTGCAAAATGACATCTGCTTTTGCCCATGGCCTCAGCAAGCCTGTGGGTGGAACGGGACTCTGGGTGTTTTTACTGCAGCCTTGCCTGTGGCATTGTTGGCTTTTTGTCAAGTCATTTTTCTGTTGTTAGGTCTACAAAGGAATAACTCATGCTATCCACAAAAAACTTATCTAGTAAAGATGCATGGGATTTAAGATATTTAAACATATTCGGTTTCAGCTGAAAAGCCTCCATTTTTTGTGAATATTTGTGGATTAGGTACATGAAGTCATGGCTTTCATGTGATCCTAGCCATTATAGACATTTTTTTTTTTTTTCAGGGAATTGAAAAGTTTGTGGGACAGTAAGGCCAAGAACCATGGGAGAAAAAAAATTCAGCTGGCTTACCATAGCCAAGGGTTTAGAAACTTTGCTGATACCGTTGCTTCCTCCTTAACAATTCTCAAATTATTAGGACATTTAATATTGTTCAGACTCATTCCTTTCCTTATTGATACATAAGAAAACACACCCTGAACAACTGAAATGCCTTAGAAACAGTGCTGGGTTTCCATAGCTCGAGGCTGCCTAGCAATTATGCTGCATGAAATTAGACACAGTTTGTTCCAATTACTTAAAATCAGATCACATGAAAAGTGACAGAGGGAGAAAAAGATAGACCTTTCTCATTTTATGATGCTGAAATTATGAAATCAGCAATTCTGTGATGTGAAGAGACAACTGAAATTTGCACTGAACATTTGAGGGGCATATTACTGTTCTTTAAAGATATACAATTCGGATAATTTTAATGACCCAAAGAGAATTTTCCTGACACCACTTGCATAAATAAAATGTGAGCTCTGCTTGCCTTATAAGAATGTATGTAAACCTTGCTCACAAACAGGCATGCAAAAATACTCTTGAAAACATAGGACAGATAAATTACTGTGACATTTCTCAATTTCCAGAGTAACTAAAGATAAATGACATAAATATTAATTTTTATCCAGTTCTGGTCATAACATTAAAGCAACACTAACAAGACAGGGCATAGGTGTTGTTATTCAACTCTGCTGAAGAGCTATTGACATATTTATTTGGTCTATGGAAAAGCACTGAAAGAGATTCCCATAGTACCTGGAAAACTGTGAGCAAATAGTATTACAGAAAATGTAGATTGAAAATTGTTTGTGTACATGTTGGCAGCTTTAGATGATAAGTATTGTCTGTAGCTGTATGTTCAAACCTACATATTTCAAAATATAAAATAGTTTGCATTGAGTAACAGTGTAGGAGCTACTAGCATGAGTAAGCTTAACTTCAATGTGTCATAGTACTGTGGGTGACAAAACTGAGGGCTAGAAAATTGTCCCTTATTGAAAGTTGTATAGTTAAGTGGCAGCATAATTTGTACAACTAATAGGGTCATTTGTATTATGTACAGTTCTTCAACTAGTACAGATGTAGCACTATTAGATATCAAATTATCACTCAATGATATGTTCAGAGGATAAAAGATTCATTTGGTTTGAGTTTTGTGGCAAACATTTACACAGTATTAGTTACGGTATAAAACCTGAAGGAAATGGGAAGCTTTTAGTTCAAGACCCAATTTAGGTCATTTGAAAAGAGTGGGTTGACATCACTTTGAAAAATGAAACAGAGAAAGTGGTGTAATGGTCAGACCTCAAATTGGGTTGTTTTTACTTTCTGTGAGCTTTGAAAAAAAATTGTCATTCTTTCTGCTGTTGCATTTGAGTGGAGAGTATCTGGGTATCTTGAGAAGTTATGGCTACTCTCTTAGCTCCCCAAGTACTTATTGATGTCTTTGTTGTGCTTGTCTGAGTTTTAAGGATGGAGAATAGAGAAGGTTAGGCGATTGTAGTGCTGGGATAGATGAATGGGAAGAAACAGCCCAGCAATGAAACACATCATTAAAAGAAGTAGTTCAAAGACTGATGCCTGCTAATAAGAGAAGGATTATGTGAGATGGATGAAAAGGTGGGGTAGTACCTAGTGGAGAAGGTGAACTTGACTTTTGAGCTGGTCTCTGAAAATAACACAGAACAGGAGCAACAGTGACAGAAAGTGTCTTGTGATGCAAGTAAAGAAAGGAGGATAGCAGAGTTGGGCACAGGGCAGGGACAGGGGAAAGAGGAAGACAATAAAATCTGAGAGGTGATCAAGGTTGGATAGTGGCTTGTCTCAAGGGTGTGGTAAGCAGTCTGGAGGGTTTTGATAGGACACATTGTGAGGGATTACTCAAGGCATTTGTTCCATTTTTCAGTTATAGTGAGGCTTAGACTCTGCAAGGGAAGGTGGATGTACCACTGATACATGAGTGCTACTGACCAACCCTTCCCCTAGCCAGTCTCCTCACCTGTAAAACAAGAGGGGTGATAGATTCCACTTATGTCGCTCAAAGGGACATAATGGGAATTAATTGCCATCCTGACTGTAATATACTTGGAGCTCTTTAGAGAAAGGCACTATATTCCATGAAAGCAAAGCCTTATTCTAATTGTGTATTTATTGATTAAGTGACAATCAAAGACAATGCTTATGGGAAAAATTGCTATATCTCTGCTCTCTACAGATGTATCCCATGTGTATAGATACAGAACATATTTAAACTTACATGTAAGAGCACTGAAGTGGTCATTAACAAGCCATTTTAGCATGTCTAATCAGACATTATTAATAAAATTAAAAGGTATGTTAATTAGCATTCAATAGACCAGAATTTAGTTTCTATGGCATAATAGTTAAATTGAGGGTTGGGGCTGCCCTTACCCATTCATAATAGAACAGATGGTTGACTCTCAGACAATTTTGTCTTGGGAGAATTTATGGAGAAGTGACGTTTCAAGCCAGCCAATGTCTCCTTAGAGGGAAACCACACTCTCAGTTGCTCTTTTAGGCTTTAGAAATGTGTATTTCAAATTTAGATACTGTCTAAAATGTGCTTTTTCTAAAACTCATTTTAGTAGATTTCCATACATTTTTTTTTCTTTGAGACAAGGTCTTGCTATGTAGTTCAGGCTGGCCTTGAATTCATGATGAGATCCTCTTGCCCTCCTGTCTCAGCCTCCCAAGTTCTGGGAATGCAGGCATATGCACCACCATGCCCACCCTCCAAACATTCTTACGAGAATATGTATTACGTTTTATTATCTAAACCTGTTTTTTAAAAATCTACCTCATCAGGAACATAGTTGAGCTTATTCTCAGCATGCAAAATATGCTAATCTTTGACCTTCTATTGGCCTGTGTTAAGAATCCCAAAATGGGGCCGGCGAGATGGTTCAGTGGTCTAAAGCGCCTGCTTGGAGGGCTCAGGCAACTGCGGGGACTGCAGTTCTATCCCCGGCACCACATGCTGCGCCAGCGCCACCACCAGGGCAGGCTGAGCCAGCCACAAAATGAATAAATAAAAAAAGAAACAAACAAACACAACAAGCAAACAAATAAATAAATAAAATTAAAAAAAAAAAAAAAGAATCCCAAAATGTGTGGATATTTATACATGGAAACCAACTTTGGTTGAACCATGTTTGCACTTTGCTGAAGAACTAATACCAATAGTGGTTTAAACAAAACATCCGCATTTTAATTCTGTTATTTGTACCTAACAACGTGATATTTTGGAGGGAGACTGTCTCACCTAAATATTGGTATGTCAATTGTTGGTTAAAATGGTTCTTTAGAAATCCATGGTTCAATGAAAATACTGGATCAGGATGATCTACTTTCAGATGATGAAAAATGGCTTGGCTTTATTTGAATCCTATAAATCTTGGTGAAGATCTTAGTGAACTTTCTGTATTTGCAACAAATAAACTTGTTAAAGGATAAACTCAGTATCAAGGTTCTGCAAGTATACTAAGTAGCTACTTATACACTTCACTAATCTTTGTAATTGCCTTGTCTTTTACTACCATTAATTAGATGATGTAGTATTCCATTAATAAAAGCGACACACCTCAGCATTTCTACCTTTAATTATAGACTTCACTAGACATCAGGTTATTGACAAAATGGCCTAAAGATTGCCTGACATGCACACATGTATTTGTATTTTTTTATCTCTCTCAGCATCCCTACCCTTCTGAAGAACAGAAAAAGCAGTTGGCACAAGACACAGGTCTCACCATCCTGCAAGTGAACAACTGGTAAGTAATTGGGCTTCGTGTTTACACACAGTCTGTTTTTCCTGCTGGCAACCTGCAGCTGATGCATGGCATTATGAAGCCCCACCCTAGTGTTGCTACTTTCTTCTTGGCTTGTTGATCCGAAGGTGAAAACACACTGTTGACTGATAGGTAAGAATGCTTTCTAGTGTGGACAATCAAGCACTGTGTTGTCTTCCACCTCCTTTATACATGGGCGATCTTTGTGTCCAGGATGAGTGTGTGTTGAATTTACTTTCTCTATGGCTCTGAAGATGTATCACTCTCTTTTGGGTTTTTTTTCCCTTCAAGTTAATCTGTAGGACAGTACCATCCTATTTGCTATAACACAAAGTCCATCATTCTGTATCATTCAGTTTTAAATTCATCAGTTAGGTTTTTAGGGGTGTTGTGCATTCAAGGATGGTCTTATCTCTCCTGTGCAACTTTTTTTCCCCAACTACTGAAATGAAGAAATTATTTATCATTCTACTTTGAAGCTATCTGAACCTGAATAGACCTCACAGCTGTATATAAGGGGCCAGCAGGTACAGGTCAGCGTGCGGTCCTGAATTCAATTTCTGGTTCAAAGAAAAAAAAAGCACTCAAGGCTGTTCCAGATTGCTTCTGGATGAAGTGTAAATGCCTGATTTTTGACAAAGATGATATTTTATACCAAGTACCAGTGGTGTTTTGACAGTGTACATTGGCATGGCAACAAAGCTTGCTTGCTGTCTGTCTGTCTTTCTACTTTAGGGCAGGGTCTACAGGGTGTTCAGAGTCTCACTATTAGATCAGACTCATAGTGATCCACCTGTTTGCAGCCTCCCAAGAGCTGAGATTACAGGTGCACACCACCATGCTCAGTCTCCACTGCCATCTCTGTGTGCCCTGGGGACAGGGCCGAAGGCTTTCAGAAAGTATGATTTATTGCCTTTTGTGAATGTTCCAAAAGTCAGGTTTTACACAGTCACACAGCCCTGGTGCCATATTCGAAGGCTATCAAAATCCAATATCCTCTAAAAGTAAGTGTATCTAATTAATTGTCTTAATATTTTTAGATTAGTGTTTATGATGTAGAAACCTTATCTTCTTCGAAGTAAAGTCTGGAAAAGGCCCAAAGTGTGGTTGGGGAGAGCAGAGAACTGGGAACGCCAGTTTGCAGACAGAAGTAATTTTTTTTTTCTATTCAATAAGTGTCAAAGATTAATATTTCAGAATCTCTGATTACATGGCCTAATCCATTTTGGTGAATAAATTCATTCTTGATGTCCATTGCACCTACATTAACAGACCCTTCTCTGTTAGAAAGCCTCCAAGCCTTTGGGAGAGATTTCAGATATATTAAACCCCATTACAGAAAATGTGATTTCTGGCAATATAATCCCATGTATTCTTCAATTTAGTATTTCAGAGATAACAAGCTACTTACAATATATTTGCCTTTGGAGGATTAATTTACAAAGTACACTATCTGCAAGACACAGACAGACTCACACAAGCATTTCTTGTAAGGGTTATCAATTTCTATGACCTTCCTGCAGCCCCGAGAGACCAATGTTTGCAGCCCTTTTAGTCAGTGGCTAGGAAACCAACCAAAAGTATACTACACTTAAATGTGCTAATAGTTGCAATGGGGGCCAGCGAGATAGCTCAGTGGGCTGAAGCATCTGCTTAGGCAAGCTTAGGCAAGTGGAGGGACTGTGGTTCGATCCCTGGCACCACATGCTGCACCAACCCCACCCCCAGGGTGGGCTGAACCGGCCAGAGTCCAAGCATAATAGCACAGGCCTATAATCCCAGTGCTGGGGGTACCTGAAAACAGGAGGCTCATCACAGTCCAAGCTGCCTCTTGAGACCCTATAACAATCAAAGACATTAAAATTAATAATAATAATAATAAATACATGTGAAACTAAAAGTTTTGTCACTCCCTATTTTTTTACCTGATATTATATTTTAATTTTCAAGACTGTTTGAGCCTAGTTTTTCATGGGTTCTGGATGATATCACAGGAGAGACCGTCAATTGTACACCCACACCTAAACTCACCTGTTTTAACACTTAAGCCAAGGTGACACAGTCTTAATGCAATGGAGATGGCACAAACTTTCTGTTTCCCTGAGAAATGTTCTTATTTGAAGATAAGGAGTGGCAGGGCAAGCACATTAATTAAGGAACACTGACACGCTGCCTCTCGGATGATCTATCAGGCATGCCATCTCTTTCACTTTGGTGTTGCTAGCAAACTCCATTCATAAACATAGTAACCAGAGAATAAATTCCCATACAAATGGCTTTTTGTAGGCTGCCCATCTTATGAGATGTTTTCTATGAGTTCAGGGGCAGGAGCATTCCTGCATCAAACAATGAAAAGGAGGTATAATCGAAACTTATGGCAAATGTTTAAATTTTTAAAAGTTAAAGTAAAAGACACATTGAAACTAACCCCTCTCAAAAAATATTTCTTCCTTACTTTGCATACACTCATTCAATTTCTTTTTTTTTTTTTAAACCATTCTCTGAAGTAACTCTGGAAGTCCTCTTTCTTGAGTATCTTTATTATTTTTTTAAATGAACAACCTTCTGTTTATTTATTTAATTATTTATTTGTTATATTATGGCCGGCTCAGCCTGCCCTGAGGGTGGGGCTGGGGCAACGTGGTACCGGGGATTGAACCATGGTCCCTAAAGTTGCCTAAGCTTGCCTAAGCAGGCGTGTTAGACCACTGAGCCATCTCACCAGCCCCTCATGAGTATCTTTAGTTGCTCTGTTCTGACTGCTTCAGTGAGCTGAATTGGTTCAAAACCTTACCTTTCACAGTCAGTTTGGCTTGGGGGATAAGGCATAAGTCACATAGCACCAGGTCCAGTGAATAAGGAAGATGGGAACCCAAGGCTGTTCTCCTGAGTCTTTTTCCCTTTGGGTGACCCTGGCAGCCGCATTCACCATAGTTCTGATCATACTTTATAAAGGCATTCATGAAAGAGGATTCTAGAACTGCTTCAGAAAGTGGCAGGAATGATAGAATAAGGGTATTCAAAGTGAACAGGAGCCTTTGAAGCAAATTAATCACAAATTTTAACTATATCTATCTATCTATATCTATATATTTAAATTAAGCCTTCACTGTATATTTTAATCATACCTCACATGCACTGTTGTTTTTCATCTCTCCACTGGAGAGCAACAGGTCCTAGTCAGGGAACACAATTTAACTCACTTTATCTCGGAATTAGAAAGGAGAAGGCTGGGGAGATGGTTCAGCAGTCTAATACCCTACCTGACAAGCACAAGGACCCAGGTTCAATCCCCAGTACCATGTGCTACGCTGGCCCCGTGTCGTGCCAGCCGCCACAGCCAGGCATGGTGATGCACATCTGTAATCCCAGCACTGGGGAGGCTGAGCCAGGAGGATCACGATGAGTCCGAGCTGTGTAGTGAGACCCTGTACCAAATACATAAATAAAAGAATTTTTTTATAAAAGAAGAAAGGGGAAAACCATTTTTAAGAAATAACATTAAAAAAATCTTTTAATGACTTTTTACATGTAGACTTTACACTTCACATTGATATGTACATATTTCAGATATATAACTGAAAAATCACTTTCCCTAAGTAACTTATGAGGACTTACAATTGTGTGCTAGCTACTTCGGCGCTTTGTGTAGGGTGTGCGTCCTCTCTCTCATCGTTTCTGGAGTTAGCAGCGGCTTTTGCTCGCGTCTCATTGTTTTGCACTTAGCTCTCGACACTAGGGCGGTGGAGAATGCCCCGAAAGTAACTCAATGGTGGAGGAGAGATCATTTTGTTTAAGTTAGGTGAATAAGGGCATTCCTGTGTTTAATTTCAATTTTAATGGTTTATTAATTTTCATCCAAAACTTCTCTTCTCAAGAATCTGGTAATAGATTTATTTTTCTTTAGGCTTTGAGTAGGAAATATGATACAAAAATGGAGACACCCAGATGGCATCATTTTGAAAACAAAGATGTCAGAGAATCTCTAACTGTGGCCTATTTGAAGATTAAGAAAGCAGAGAAAATGTGGAACAGTTTTCTTTTTACTTTACTGTAATAAATAAAACTACAACACCCCTTTTTGGGAACTTGTAAGCATTTTTTTTCCCTTTTACTGACCATCATAAAGTCCATCGGTGAAACTCCATGACGTTCTTTCTTTCTAGAATTAATTAGTTTTAGAAATCATCGTTGCTCTAGCATTTCCCCTTCAGTTAGCCATAATTTCTGAAATTTTTTCTTTTGTCTTTGATTTCTTAACACTTGTTAACACGCATGTACACTTTGGTATGAACTCTGAGTCACTGTTGAAGAGATTTCAAAAACTACTGAAGGGCAGGTTAGGTGTAGGTCTGTCATAATTACTGGCAGCAGCATAATGTACTGAAATACACAATATGCTATCGAGAACTCTAAGTGCCTGTCTAGTTGTTCACCTGTCATAGGAACCCTGCTTCGAGCTTTCAGTTAAGCTTTGACTGGAAAATGAGACAAGAATTTTGATCCCTTGTAATGGTTGTTTCACTCCGTCGTTGAACTAATTTTATACCTTTTTAATTGGCATAAGTCATGTATGTTAACTGCCTTAGCTGACGAAGGGCAAAAACAAGGGAACTTGAGAAAGAAGCAGGCAAAATAAAGTTTCAGTGCAAAACAACAGGACCAATCTGATGAACTGAGAGACGGATTAGAGTATAAGAAGTAATTGTGGTAACTCAAATTTGACCTACTTGTTGGAATAAAAACAGAAAGAAGGAATTTTTAAATTATTTGGCCTTAATACTTAATGCCATGTAGGCCCTGAGATAGAATGTCAAATTTGTTACAAGAGACAACACCATGTCTATGCCAATATGTGAGGTTTTTAATTTTTTTTTCAGAATTGAAGTAATTATGCAAATAATTTGGGTAAAATATTTTACTTAAGTTACCTAATTTAAATGAGGTAATTATATGTTTTTCAAGCAAAAATTAACTTCCATTCCCAGTTGCCTAATTGTTTCAACCTAATATGTTGTGATAGACATAGGTTAAAGTTTAGTCATTTTGTAATGGTAACTAATTGCATTTGGGACTTTGTCTCTTTATTGTTTCATTGTCACAACCATTGTCTGTGGTTGTGACAGATATTTCTACCGTATCAGCAGTGAAGACATTTATATACTCAGCAAGTTTGTCATTTAATTAGAAGCATCTTAAATTTGAGGGTTTTATGGCCATTTAGGTATTTAAATCTTTAGGTAACATTTAAAAAAAAATTGATACACAAAGTCAATACTTGGCTCTTTTTTTCTTCTTGAATAGAAAAAACTTGATTATTTAAGTTAAAAATTTAAATACAGAATACAGAATGGTCAAATAAGGGCTGGCCAAATAGCTCAGTGGATTGACGTGCCTGCATGTAGGCGCAGGGGCCAGGGGTTCTATTTCTCCTCCCCACCCCCACTTGCTGAGATGGCAATTGAGACTGGGCGTGGTGGCATGGCCTATAATCCCAGCTCTTGGGAGGCTGTAAACAGTCAAATCACTATGAATCCAATTTAATAGTGAGACCCTGAACACCCTATAGACCCTTCCCTAAAATACCAAAAAAAAAGAAAGAAAAGAAAATTGTCAAATAAACACTCTCTTAGTGTTTTCATACCAATGTTATAGACCTCAGAGTTTCCTGTGATGAAAACATATGACTCAGGATTGAGTGGTGCTCACTGAATATTCTAGGCATATCCTGCCTCAGCAGGATTCTCTCTTAGGGGGCACTAGATAAGTTTTACAGGTTATTTACTCCCTTTCATCCACTCACTTTTTCAGTAAGCGCTGGTACTAAATGATTACCCCTTGGTGCTCTGAGAAGGGGATGTTAGATGCCAGATCCATAGTACATGTGAAATTTTTCATGTATGTAGAAAGAAAAGTCTCTCTGGCCAGTGGAATATGTATAATTCTAAGCAGCAGCCTAACATCTGACAGGACACTGTTTGGAATCATTGTACTTTACATTTCTCCTATTTAGAGAGCCCACCAGATTTTCCTAGTTACTACCCTTCTTGCCTTCAAAACTGGAAAACACTCAGGCATCACATCCCATTTATTGAATGCAATAAAGTA
>PVKN010028359.1:0-13268 GCA_004027915.1 Capromys pilorides
GACATAGACATAGACATAGACACATACATAGCTAGTTAGATCTCCTTTATTTTATACTTTGGTCAGATCTACAGATTGAATAAATGTATGCTGAGGGCTTTAGAATGTGTTTCTCCCCCAACTTTGTATACTGAAGTTTTAACCCCAAGGCAGTGAGTGATATTAAGAGTTGGCCTTGAGGCAGCTAAACTTAAATGAAGTCTTGATGTGTTCTCCCATGGTGGAAGTAATGGTGTTTAATGAGAGAGAGGTTCCAGAGCCTCCTTCAACTCTGTGAAGCCCCAGCATACCTGGACCATGTGCAGCTCAGGCGCCCTGACCTCACACTTCCTTGCAACTCGGTCTGTGTTTTTATATAGCAGCTCACACTGACTGAGACACACAGCCACATATTTTATTTTTCACACTGTACTCATGCATGTAAAGTTTTAATGTCATTAGAAATTCAAAGTCTCAGTTGAGTCACTCAGTTGCTTTTTGATCATTTGATGATATTTTATTTTAAAGAAAAGGAAAATCAACATAACATTTCAAAGCAAGCTAGAAGAGTAACAATGGCCAGCACACTGCACATTGTAATCTTGAAAGCAGTTGCTCATATTATAAGACATAGGCATGAAACACTGATCAAACAATGTAGGCCAAAACCTTTCTTATCAATGAACTAATAGCAATTAGTAACCTAACTATCTTAACTCTCATCATTTTTTTTTTTTCATTTTCTTTTCCTTTCTCCTTTGCCCCATTCCAGTGTCATTTTTCTTTTGAACACTTTCTTGCTGTTTTACAATATCTATTGCACATTTTGAATCTTCCTCTTCTAGGTTCTTACACTCAGGAGACAATACAATGTGCACACATGTGAGACTCATTTATGTCACTTATGAGCATGGAAAGGGGACTTCAGTAGTGTCTGTGATCTTTGCTGCCATCAAACTCTTTTCCAGCACTGACAGGCGTGAGGATGCTCACAGATGCCCTTCTTGAGTGCATTTTCCTCTAACATCTTCATGAAATTCTTATGGTGTTTCTGTCATGAGGAATAAATAAGAGAGTACAGTGAGGTGTGCAGTGCGTGTGGTGAGGTGTGCGGTGTGTACGGAGCACACAGGGAGGTACACAGTGCATACCAAGCATATGGTGGGGTGCACAGTGTGTACAGAGTGTATGGTGAAGGTTTACTGCAGACCACCATGCAAACGTGTAGGCAACTCTGGGCGTGCACTGACTGTGTGTTCCACGGCGCATCTTGTGTCCATCCCTTCTGCTTCCTCTCTCCCTTTGATTACCTTACACTGGTCATTGCACAAGAAAAAGGTGGCACTGTATTCTGCAGCCCTCTCTCTCTACTCATCATCACTCAACAAACTCATTTGTAGAAAGCAATTTCTTCAACTGAAAGTAAATTGTTGATTACCTAAATTAAACTTATTATTTGCTTCTTTTTAATGGAAAAATCCAGTATGGCTGCCTGCTTCAGTTTAGAACTTCTACACCATCGTTCACATGTGAGCAACCTGCTGCCCACCACGCATGCATTCACTTCCTGCACTGGACAGTACTTATTAATGAACCCTCTGCCCGCCCTGGGCAGCAACAAAAGGTTTCAGTTTGGCAAGAAATACTGAGCACCTTCTACCAGGCTTGAGTAATTCCCCAGTCTCAGGTGCACAGCGGATCAATTTCAGTAAAGGTGAATGGAGGACAAACTGTATTCTAAAAGCCATGAGGAAAGGCTTTCAATAGGAAACTTCGTAATATGGAAAAGCCTAGACTTTGTGAAGATTCTGGGTTCAACCTGAGCCCTCCTCTTTTTAGGTTTCCTGTCTCACAGCTAGTCTGTCCTGTCAGTGCTGTCGCTGGCTTCCTGCGTCTTTCTGTTCTGGTCTGTTCTGCCTCCTAACACTCGCTTCTCTTCCTGCCTGCTGTCCTTTTCCTCACTGTAACAGTTGATGGGCTCTGCCAGTTTAGGAAGTTTAGACTCTTTCCTAAATGGGCTCAGCAATTCCACACCCTAGGGTATAGAGGCCCCACCCTACAGTGGCTCATTTCTCAGATGTATAAAGAGGAGGTGAGGCAGAATGGACTTGGTTCTGGTCTTCGGGGAGCTCCAGTACTGGCCTTCAGTTTGGGCACCATCTCTTGGCTTTTTCCATTTCCACCTTGGTCCTTCAGCCTTCCCAGGAAGACTCCTCAGCCTTCTGTCACAGAGCCATCAGCCTGATACCAGGTCCCACAGGGCACTGCAGTGAGCTGCAGACCTTGGACTGAACCCTCAGTCTCCAGTGAGCAGACGCCCCCTGCACGCTTTCTCATCTGACTCTGTGGCTGATCATCGTAAGCCAGTCTTGTGATTTCTTATGTATTTGTACATCTTACGTTATACCCACTTCTCTAGTAAAACACTGGCTGACATGCCTGCCTTCCCTGCTGCCTGGAAGCCAAGGCTCTGTCACTGGAAGCTGCTGCACCAGAGGAAGGACCCTCAGCTGCTGCCCACCTCCATCCTCAGACTAAGAGTTCTCAGTACCCACTATATTGCAGTCTCCTGGTATCCCTCTGCTGCCTTGCCCCACATCAGATGGACTAAGCTGGCATCTCTCCACCCGAGGACCCTGCCAAGTGGCCGGGATTGGGAAGGAGCAGCTCAGATCCCTAGTGGGAGCTCCAGAGTTGTACAACTGCTTAAAAAGGTGAACTGCAATCACAGGACACATGCTGGCCCAGTCGTCAGGTTACTCTTTGATCTCTGACTTATTACCCTTAATTTCCTTTTAGCCTTCACAGATGTTTTTGGGCTTTCTGTAGATATTTTGCACGAGAGATTTTACACCTTCACTCATACACTTTTGTGTTTCACTGCTTTTAAGTCAATACAAGGTTTAAGCATAAAGACCTATGTCCTAGCTTGAGTTTCTGTGACGAGAGCTTCACTCTTTTGCTACTCACTGTGGGACAGGGGAATGTCACTGGAGGAGCCTTGAGCCCCATGACTGTGTCCCTGCCCTCATCGGGCACCCGGAGTCACAGGATCAGTAACCCTCAGCCAAAATGTGAGGACAGGAAGGAAGCAGGAGCTTCTTGGACAGCCTTCCAGAGAACATGACACAGTCTAGGACACAGGATGCCCCAGGGTGAGAGGCAGGGTTGGGTGACACTTCAGAACCACACAGTGCACTCACCCCTGCTCTGCCCTGCCTGCTCGATGTCATCACACCTCTACACACCACTACTTTGGGACCCACTTGGTACTCTGCACATTCTGACAGGAAAGTCTCATCCCAGCATCCTTCACTTTCTGGTAACCAACGAGCATGCTAGCTGCTACCGATGACTCCCTGCCCTGCACTCACCTGCTAGGTACTTAGCATACCTCCCGGAACCACGCAGCATCTGGCCAGCACTGCAGGCAGTGCAGATGCCCCCAGAGACCCCACCACACTCACAGATACCCAGCACGAAGCAGTCATTTGTAGGAAAAGGGATGCATCTGAGACCAACAGTGAGGGAAGTAAATTAGATGCACAGCTGAGGTACCACGCTGTTTCTCTTACATGAGAAAACCAAAGGACAAGTACATTGCAGAGCAAAACAGAAGGAAACAGAAGTAGGTTTTTCATGATGGGAAGGGGCCCAAGGAGAAGGATGGAGAGGAAGGGAAAGGCGTGAACTGCTGTGTACACATAGCGACCAGCCACAGCCAACAGAGTCCCTGTGAGTTCCAGTAAGTGCCAATACAATCTTCTGAACAGTTTTCAACAATCCAGAGAACTAGTAGAGTCTCCCTGTGACTGTTACTGTGCAAAACGAGCCATCCGTTTCCATAGACATGGCCTCACATCCTATGGTAAATGCTGAGAGACACACGTCTTAGAAAATCTATGATTTTTCCAGGTGAAAAATGTAAACAGGTCAGAGGGAGTTCTGACACTAAGTGAGCTACAAAAATAAGAATCTGTTTCAGAGCTCTTCAGAGTGTAAATTGTGGTTAATGTCTTGTGAAGAATGTGTGTTTCAGATTAATTGAACTACCGGTGTTTGAGCCAACTACGGCCCATTAACTTGTATTGGTTTCTTTGAAGGCTTCTTCATTTATACCCGGAGCTGAGACAGCTGGCTCACACGGGAACCTGAGAAAGTCGACTCTACTGAGAATAAGACCAGCAAAGATCATGCACAGGACTGTATGAGAGACAGGAATCCGGTCTCCCGAACAGGACTCAGATGGGTAGTGTGCATCTTGAGAAAAACCCAGTACCTTGCTACCATAAGTCAGCCAAACGCAAGGGTCCAAGTTAGCAGTCTCCACAAGACAGTAAGGCTAGAGGTGGCGAGACCCTGGCTCCGTGACCCTCTACAGTGCACAGGACAGTACAGCGCAGTATGAGTGAAAAATTAGACATATGGCCCAATAAGACAGTACAGGACTGGACAGGAGCAGATTAGACAGGACTGGACCAGATGGGATCAGGTTGGACTGGGACAGGACAGGACAGGACAGAGCAGGACAGAATCCCCAGAAATGTCTTACATACACAGAGCCCAGTGATCTGGGTAAGAGTCCATCCCAAGGGCTGGGAAAAGACAGCCTCTGACATAAAGGGTGCTGGGAATGCCTGCTGTAATGTCGAGAGCACACACTTCCCGAGTCGTGTAAAGCTCAACTCATACAGGCCACAGATCTAGCATAAGACCTGGGACTACTCAGCTACTAGATGAAGACACAGACAGAAGCCGTTCTTTTGTTGAACGGGTGAACCGACTCTTTGGTCCTGGGCATGTGGAAGGCACAGCCTTTAGCACAGAGGACATCGGAGTCGGGGCTAACGGAGGCGGAGCTAACAGGCACGATACTGAACTCCACAGCCAGAACCAACATCTGCAAAAACGACTTCACTGCTAAGAAGTTTCATCAGCAACTTGAATAATTTGTGAGAAAATCACTTCTTTTTCAGATGCGTAGGTAGCCCTTATAAAGCAAATCATAACAATTCAGCAAGACGTCACACCTTTTCCCAATTATTTTCTAGACTTGAGGTTTTCAACCATATTCTCTAGAGAGAGCACTTTTTCTGCAACCATTCAGGCAGTTCGAAGCCAACAGTCTCGCTGTAATTTCCCGCCTCCCTCCCTCTCCATAGCTCCCCAGGCAGGGGAGCTGGGACGCCGCCCCCAACGCACCTTCCTTGTCGTCGTGGTGGACGATGGCGTCCTGTAGCATGTCTGCTGGGCCGAACCGGACCCTCGGGTTCCTGCCATGCCTGACCTTCTTCAGGAAACCCTCCTGCCTCTGCAGCGCCTTCTCGCGGTCGTAGTAGGCCTTGAGCTGCTCGCCGCGCATGCGCCTCACCAGCCGCTGCCGCTGGCCCAGAGGAAGCGACTCCAGCAGGCACTGGTCAATTTCCATCTCACGGGCTCGAAAGGCGTTGCATAGCTGGAAGCAACCTGGAACACCAGAAGCGAGTCACTGCACCCATCCATCGGAACCCAAGGCGCCGCCCCTCGGCTGATCCATCCCACGCGGCCCTTGCCCCATCCACCTCTGCACAGGGAGCAGTTCAAAGCCCCTGTACAACTCAGAGATGAGGGACAGCTGCAGTCTCTCTGGAGATTCGCCAGGAACTCAGCAAGAGACTTGGTTACAGATAGACACTTGTACTCAGCGCTGCTGCCGTCCACCCAGCCTGCTGTTTCCATAAACTGCACCCGTGCTGAAACATCCGCGTCTAACCAAATGATGCTAACGGAATTTTACGTATTAAGTTTGGGAGACCTGCCTAGTCTTTCCGAGCACCCCAATAAAACTGCTAGCACAGCCTGAAGATTCTGCTAGTTAATGTAGTAGAATACATGCTCTGCCACTATGATACACCAGTGGCGTTCCACCACTCTGTGGCTGAGTCCTTTCCAGTGACATTTATTTCAAAGAGGTCTAACTCTGCTAAGTATAAAGACAGAGAGGGCACAGGGATTTTCTTTCATCATTTCAAAATCATGAATAGGACTGTGGCTGTTGTGTTCTTTGTTCTACAAACATAACAATTAACAAGCTGAATTCTCCATTGTGGATTTAAAAATACCAATGTTCTTTCAAGCTGTTATTTCCTCTCACACCACACAATATACCTGCAATAAAATTACACTCTAGGCTAAAATTTTAACATGGACAGAAAGTTAAAAGCACTGCAACCCTACAACGTGACTCATAAATAAAAATTTAGAGCCTGGTATGGTGCACACCTTTAATTTCAGCACTTGGGAGGCTGAGACAGAAGGATTGGCCACAAGTTCAAGATAGCCTAGGTTACTTAGTGAGTCTAGGGCAACCTACATTACACAGCAAGACCTTATTTCAAAAAAAACAAAAAGCAGAACCCACCAAACAAACAAAACCCAACCAGGATGCAGAGAAGTGGTTGTATATTATCTTAAGATATTTATCATGCGAGGCTACAGCAATTTTAAAAAAACTTCATGCAGAGAACACTGCTGATTATAAGCTGTGTGGGAGACCAACAGACCGCATGCTTTTCTGTTTCCATTTCTGTTGACGCTTTTATCATTGTCGCTTTCACAAATGCACATACATCAATGGGACCGGCTCTGTTTTACAACTAAACAAAACTCTCCATACAGGATGAAGAATAGACAAGATGAAACGCAATGGGCATCTAAAGCTAGGTACTGAATATTCATTGTTCTAGCTTACAAGTAAAGGAAGAATGGAGAGGAATATGTATGGGGAATCCTGTTTTTGTTGTTTATTTGTGCTTGTAAAGGCCCTAAATATTCTACAATAGCGTTTTCATAGGGCTCCCTTTTAGTTTTTGCAAAAGTGGTGCTGGAGCTACCAACTAGCCACATGGGCAGTATTTGCTGTCCAGGGATCTCAACCTGATGGACAGCAAGGTTCTGGTAAGAGTGAACATGTGTCGGTCTGGCCCGAGCCAGGCTGGCTGTCACAAACGCCCAGTCCAAAATCAGCACCTGGCCAGCGTCTGCCTCTGCTGCCAGCTCCACCTAGAAAACTGCACCACGTCCTGAATGTGCGGCTCACTTCAGCTTCCAGGAGGGTCCTCGGCTGTACCTGGGGCCCAGGGACCCTCAGAGCTGCCGGGAAGCAGAAGGAAGTCGTGAATCAAGTGTCCTGCATCCATTAGCACGAACTCACAGAGCAGGAAATCTAATAAACAGGGCGCCTCCTGCTTGCAGCCTCAGAGGGGTCGGAGGCGAAACTGTCAATAAGGACTTGGCAGCGACAGCTCAGGAGTCACCACATCACCCCTCACACACCGTCAGAACAGAGTGGCAGGGCTTGCTCTCCAGTTAACTTCATTATTTCCTCTTAGGATTTAGAAGAATCAGCGGCTGACCATGTTAAACTTCAAGTTCATGTGTGTGTGAACTACTGACTTTGGGCATGGTTTCTTATTTAATAACAAAGACATGTTGACTTTTGGGAGTCTTCAAGCTGTTCTATGATATGTAGAGGTATCTAGATATTGGTTTTTATGACTTAGAACTTCAGTGGACCCTGTGGGCTGGGCTTGGCTTCCTTTCAGGCCATCAGCTCTGAGCTGTGCAGGGCGCCATCAGAGCAGAGAGCACATGCTGAATGCAGCATCTGGGGAGACCAAAGCTTGGAGGCCTCTCTGGGCTCCAGGACATTAGGAAATGCCAGAGCAGATGCCTCACGTGGCACAGATGAGGCCTTGAGGCCAGGCCACGCGAGGGCACACTCGAATGTCCAGGGTCCAGTGCAGCTGTGTCTCATCTGTCACACCTGCAGGTGCCACCTGGCATGACTCACTGGGGTTCCTCCTAGGTGCCTGCAGCTCCCAGTGGGCTCCATGCACTCCCCCAGGACCATGCGTGGCCCACCTGCATCATCTAGGACTGCTCGTCTCTACAGTGCACATGGCAAGGATGCGCAGACGCGCTTGTCATGGCGTCAGAGTGAGAGCGAGAGTGAGTGAAAGAGAGAGAGAGAGAGAGAGCAGCTCTCCACAAAGCCAGCTCTTCCCCTGGGACAATATTAGGTGCCACTCTTCAGATGCCCAGGTCTGGCTTACGGGAAGCACCATGTGTCCCAGGTGGCTGCCTTGGAGCCTGGGGCCTGCACAGGCCTCCTGGGACAACAGCCCCACCTGCCTGGAGGCCTGGTGGCTTTGCTGCCCTTTGCTGGATGTCCTGGCAATGTGAGTCTTTTTCTCCACTTCTATAGGCTTCACCACTGATGCTTGGGGCCACAACTGTGATGATGATGAACAGTGCCTCGGCTACAGGGGAGCCTTATTTTTTAATTTTTTTTTTTCCAACAATGCTCAGTGGTGATCATGAGGAAAGAACACTTCTGAATGACAACTGTGGACCTTATCATGCACCCAGCGTGCTGTGCTGAGATTTTTTTTGGGCACTAGGGATCGAACTCAGGACCCTGTGGTCTGGCAGCTGGGGTTGACTCCAATTTGCAGTGTTTGCCTACTATGAGGGATCTCATGCTGCCTATGTGGCAATCAGGAAAGCAGGAGTCCGGAAGAGAGCCACCTCTGGTAGCTGTGGGATACCAGGGCAACTGGCCACTTCATGTGCATGAGAAACAACAGGCCCTCAGGACCGGCCAGCCCTGCAGCCCTCCCAGCATGTCCTTGAAGCGGACGACCTTCAGCCCTTCACAGAGCAAGGTGAGGCTTTGGTGCATCTTCGTGAGACCAAAATGGAAAGCCAGCAAAGGAAGCACAGACAGGAAAACATGAAGGTGCATTCTGGGAAATAAACGTATGAGCTCAATTTGGGGGTAGTAGATGCTCTGGACCATGGTGTAGAGCACCCTATGCACAGTGTTGCCATATCCTGACCTCCAAGCACTGTGTCAAAGCAGAAATAGGAAGAAGGAAGTCAAGAGAAAAGGCACAGAAGAAAATGACTACTGAGAGCATTCTGCCACAAAGTGACTGTGCATGCTTCCACTGCGCTGGAATGAATCCCGCCATGTCCCTGCCCTGCGCATGTACAGCATGGGGGATTTTTACACATCACTACACAGAGGTGCAAAGCACTGATAAGAGTGTACATGATGACCCAAGGGCCATGCATCTAAGGCCACCTGGCTTTCAGACAGCAGCTCTTCCTTTTCAAGACCTGATGGGTGATGGATGAAACTGTCCGTGTTGTGGGCCACACAGCAGAGCAAATTTGAACAAAGTAGGACTTGCAGAGGCACTGCCTGACCACCGCCAGGCGTGGGGCAGCAGCAGCAGCAGCAGCAGCAGCAGGCCCTCCCTTCCTACGTGTGCTGAGACGCGCAGAGCTGAGTGGCTAGGGAAATAGTGCTTCAGGAAACAAATCTCAAGAAGTAACAAATTTTTGATGATTCTTGCACTGAAAAAAATTCACATGAAAATTTGTGGATGAAACTAAAGCAGCTCATTGTTATAAATTTATAGCTTTAAATGCATATCAGGAAACAGTACATGAGCAACCAGAAATAGTGGTGCACAACTGTAGCTGCAGTACGTGGGGGCTGAGGCAGCAGGAGGGTTGAGAGTTCGAGGCCAGCCTGGGCTGCATAGTGAGTTCATAGCCAGCCTGAGCTTTATGAAAGGCAATACTTAAAAAAAAAAAAAAAAAATCAACCTGCAGAGTATTTGACTCATAATGCTAGAAGAGAATAATACAGGAAGTCCAACTAAAAAGAGAAAAGAAATCATAACTTTGCATAATAGATACAAGGTACAGATAAGTAGAAATGAAACCAGGAAGTGCAAAGATGAAGAGAGCCATGGGAAATGAGCTATAGCTGTGTAACTTTTAGCACCTGCTGCAAAACAATGGAGAAAATGAAGTTATCGTTGTTTCACAGGTTAAGCCAGCTAAGAATTTAGCACCAGAAACAGAGGACAAAAGCAAGCAAACAAAAACAAATAACAACAGCAGAAACCAGCTTAACGTATTTTACTTGTACTTAAGGAATGGATAACCTGAACTTTTACCCAAATCCTCAGGAAATAGAAAATAGACGGCAATTACTTCAACTCAGTTTCCAGAATTACCAGGACCTCAAAGGGAAAGCAGAGGACAGCGCTGCAAGCAACGAGTGCCAGCCAGAGTCCTCGGGGTGCCGGCCACTGGGGAGCCCTCGCACAGAGCCTCAGCGGGCCCCAAGTCTTCAAACACAGTCATGTAAGGAGTTGTCTTGGGCTCTGTAAATTCAGAACATCCTTTATATTCTAGCTTGAAATGAAGCTCTTAGTACAGACAAATTATAAAACCAGAGAAGAAAGGGGCATACAGCATGTGTACAAAGAGGAAAAACACAGTTATCACTGTAAATAATGTTATTTAAATAGAAATCCCAGTACACACTGGAGTTGGCTGTGAGGCCTGATAACTCAGGAGTCTGCTGAATTCAAAGCTCTACACAAACAAAAGAAGGAAACCTCCTGTCTAGACCTAGCGAAAGTTGTCCTATTTTGCTGCCCTGTTGGTAAATGTGAAAAATGAAGATGGCATTGATTGACAAAGTTGATAAATGTCACTGTGATTGAGAAGCAAAATAATTAGTAAATTGTAAGCTGCATCTTTCTGACACCAAAGGTGTGTGCTCTAGGCAGTGTTTAAAAAGTTGCAGATAACTGAACACAGAGCAAACCAGTGTGGAAGGAAGAGGTTGAGGCATAACAGAAGCTGCCCAGCCACTGCGCTTGTATTTGGAGACAGTAAGCTCGCCTTCTCCCTTCATTATTTTCCATTCCTGACACTGGTAAGGGAATAGAAGCCATTGAGAACAAGCTAGACACAAGTGCCACACAAGGGCAGCCATCAGGTCTGTGACAAGGTTGTAAAGGCAAGTCACTCGGGGCAGACGTTCTTCACAATCACGACACCCTAGCAAGAGCCCGGTGACAAGGGAGGGCGCAGTGCGCCTCAGCCCACGCCCACGCCTTGCAAGGAGTCACATGCAAATGTCACAGACTTCAACTAAAACCTGAAGCTGTGACTCTTCCAGAAGACAGCATAAAAAAGTCCTTGTGATGGGGACTTCACACCAAAACACTGTCGGCAGAAGAACACCTCTTGCTGTGTCATTAGACAGCATAAAGAGGGTGAGAACAAATTCTACACGATGGAAAAATCACTTGCTGCCTACATATCTAGTAGGAGAATTATACCTCAAATACGTCAAAGCCCAACAATAAAAATGTACCATATAATTGGAAAACATGAAGACACGTGAGATGACACTGAGATTCAGGGGTGGCCAGTAATGTCATTGGCTGCCAGGAGAGTGACAGGCCAGTGTCCACAAAGTCGGTGCACAGGCGGCCTATGCACATAGCTCCTCAGCGCGGCCTCCAGATGGCTTATCTTTAAACACGCTCATACAAAGCGCTGCTCCACATTCTGTGGCTTTGGAAACGTTATGAGCCATCAGGGAAGCGCAAATGAAGCCGTGGTGGCATCACGCCACGCATGCATTACAAGAGCAATCACAATAGTTTGTGCTAGCAGAGAGGGGAGCCGAGTTTCTCATACCTCAAACACACAATTGGAATGGAAAGTATGACAGCTATTCGGGATGACAGTTTGGCCGTTTTTGACACAAGTGTACTGCACGGTAGCACCTGCAGGTGAGGCTGCTGCTCAGCACAACCCTTCGGGCGGGTCTGTCTTATTGAGGCCTCCTTGTCCTCCTCAGGGGCACAGAGGGGCCCATTCCCATGTGGGTGTGTTGCTGGGCTCTCTGCCGAAAGCTGCTGTCACTCAACTGCATGGTGGTGGCCAGAGGTGTCCCCAGGGAGAGAGACTTGAGCACTGGGTCCAGAGCCACCTATGTGATCCAATTTCCAAACTGGATCTTGGGGGACATGTTTTCTCCTTCATAAAGGGACTGCAAAACTCAGAGAGGAAAATGACTTCTGCTCAAGTTGAACATATTCTTGGGGCCATCTGAAATAGGTCTCTCACTGGTCTGTTTTTCCAAGAGAAAAGCAAGTCATAGTAATGAAGTAAAAATATTACAATTTCCCTATAATAGAAGTCAACTTTGTAACTTTTGCACAGGATTATGCATGTCTGGGAGTGTGGCAATGTGAATGGCATTTCCATGACAGCAGCTTGTGGTTACAGTCGGGGGTGCCTTCCTGTGGACACAGCTTGTGTTCACTGAGCACAAGCTGTGGGTACCCTTCCCAACCGATGCCCCTCACTGACAGATTTCCCCTCTGCTACACCAAGACTGGCAGGCAAAGTCTGTGAGGCCAAGGCAGTGGGGGCCCCAACCCCAGACTCATAGCATCATCACTGGGAGACTTAGGCAGGGCTACAGAACCGTGTCCCCTTCCCTTGAGGACAGAGGACTTCAGTGACGTGCAACACAGGGCAAGAAGGAATGGGGTGATCGTGGGCTTGCCTGGAGACTGCACTCTATGCTGCTCCTCTGGGTCCTCTGCCCGGAGACCACACGCTGGGCTGCCCCTGTGTCCTCTGCCCCTGTGTCCCCTGCCCCTGTGTCCTCTGCCCTCTGCTCCTTCCCCATCGCCTGTCTGCTCTGAGGAGTAGCTGCTCAACAAGGAGCACTGAACACTTGCGCTACCTCCTGAAGAGCATGGGCCGGCAGCTAGGGAGGCGGACAGCTCCTCCTGCATCTCCTAGAGCTGGCGATCTTCACCGATGGAGGATTTTCTCGTAAAGGTAGAATTACGCAAACTGAACAGAGCTTTGCCAAATGATGACAATTTCAACAATAGAAAGTAATAAAAGCATGAGAGAGAAATAATAATAAATATTTTGTGTTTCAAGAAACTAAGAAGTGTTTGGGAGGATGCAGAGGAACTAAAACCCTCCTGTCCTCTCTGCAAGGTTGCAGAATGGTCAGTGACTTTGTGAACTGTCATGGAGGATCCTCAACAGTCAGAAAGAGGGCCGTGCTCTGCTCATAGAGCCCTACTCCTGGGTAGGTAGACAAGAAACTAAACCAGGTATCACAGAGCGGCTCACACACCCAACGTCTCAGCAGAACCCTTTCTAATGCCTCAGAATGAACACAACTCGGGACTCTGGATGAATGGAGAAGCAACAGTGTGTGTGTGTGTACATATACATACATACATACATGTGTGAATACTATATAGCTTTCCAGAGGCAGGAAACCCTGTCACGCACTATGACGATATAGATGGACAGTGAAGACATTACAGGAAGAGAAGCACAACACATTAAAGGAATGTAAAAGTATACTGCTTATGTGTGCGTGTGTAGTTGTGTGT
>PVKN010028360.1:0-13262 GCA_004027915.1 Capromys pilorides
TCTGAAATACTATCTTCGCTTTCATTCATCCTGTTTTGCCAGCTTATGATTGAGATTTTATTTTCTTGTATATCTCTTTGAAACTGTTTCATGCGATCTATTTCTTTCTTGTATTGCTCAGTCATGGAATCCATCATTTTTCTAATCTCTAATTTTTTATCAATGTCTTCTTTAATATTACTTAAGTCTTTCATTATAGTTATCCTTTCTCTCTTTAGTTCAGAGATTATTTCTGCTCTACTCTCATCCTTACCTTTCTGCAGTTGTTCCCTTACTTTAGATGCTATTAATTTAGAGATGTCTCTTTTTTCTTCAGAAGTTATTTCTGTTCTGGTTTCCTCTATCCATTTCTGTAGTTGTTTTTCCACTTCAGATTCTATTAATTCATGCATTTCTTTTTTTAATTCAGACACTATCTCTGATCTGATTTGCTCTATATGTTTCTGCACTTGTCTATCTACCTCAGATGCTGCTGATTCAGAGGTTTCGGCTGCATGGTTCCCATTTTCTTCCATGGCATTATCTCCTGTATTAGTTCTGGTTGGGCTTGGGATTTGAGATTGCATCTTACTCCTTGTCTTTATCATTTTGTATACCAGTGATCTCTGTACTTCGGTGAATTTATGCCATTAGCGCCTGAGGGAGTTTGGGTCCAGATCCACCAAGCTTATTCCTCTCCAGCCGTGCCTGGCTGCTGGTCGAAGCTCTGGTGGCTGGCTGGCGCAAGGCCCAATGGGTCAGGGCTGTAGGTGGAGCTGGAGCTCCAAGGAATGGATGCCGGGCTGGGAATGTCTTTACCTGGTCGCCTAGGGCTTACCTGGTTGCCCAGGGCCGGTCCCACTGGTGGGTGGAATTCTCAGGAATGACGGGGCTCAGGGCCGGAGCCTCTTTACATGCTCTCAGCGCACAGTCCCAATGGTGCTACCGGTCCCTGGGTTGTAATGTTTTTTCCCCTGCTATATCATTAGTCATTCTTACTTTTTCTCCTATCCACAAATATTTGAATGAAGTTAGATTTTTCAAGCTTTTTCTTTTGTTTTCTCATTCTTTTATTTTAGGGAAGGTTCTACCCGGTGTTCAGGGTCTCACTACTAGATCAGACTCATAGTGATCTGCCTGTTTACAGCTTCCTAAGAGCTGGGATTACATTAGACTGGCTTTGAACTCACTTCAGTCCTGCCTCAGGCCCCCAGTTGCCAGCTGTATGCCACCATGCCTGGCTTCAACATTTTTCTTGATGACTGTTTTTTAAATGTGACTGCCTAATTTGCTGATGCCTGTGTAGTATACACCATGTCAGCCTGTCTGGACATGCGGAGAATAAAGCATGAGCCAGCTGGACACTAGGTCCTGGGTGTGTCCTCAACAGAGCTAAACTTTAGTGTTCCAGTGATATAGGGGGAAAGAAACTCCCAACCTGAAAGACATCTGGGATGAGTTTATGTTCTCTAAAACCAAAGAATGAATTTTAGGAACAATGAAGGTTAAGAGTAGAATATATTCATTGAGAGGAAGAAAGCTTCTGTCTAAGAGAAAGGGACCAAGTGGGTTGCCAAGAAACCTGTTTTTTAGGGATTTTTATAGAGCACAAACCAGGTGAGGCAGGTCCAACGTGGGACAGATGGGGACTCACAAGGTGTGCATGAGGTGGGATGAAACTATGGTCAACCATTAAGATTGAGTATAATTGCTAAGGTAAAACTGATTAAATCGGGATCAAGTGAAGAAGCAAGTTATGTCGCAAGTGGGCATGAGTACAGTACAAGGCTTTTCATGTAGGGATTTGGGTTAGTGACTGTCCCTGGCTCTTTCAGGGAAAAAAAAATGATGCTTATTTTATCACAGTGTCCATCTGTGGTGTCTGTGGTATGTGGCTGCATTTGTTTAATCCTTTGTCTTGAGGTTCGGCCCACAATGGAGGTGCCTATCTCTCATAGTTGCAAGGTATCTAGTCTTCCATACTGGCTGCCTCCCGCCCAGCCCTGTCTGACTGCCTATGTGATTTCTGTCTTCTCATTTGCCTACAACACCAGGGCTGCGGCCTGTCTGATAGACCCAGCAAGTTGAGTGATGAGATTGAAACCTAGAGTAGGAGGAGGGTAACCAGTCCATTGGCTTTGGGCTGTTCTTTTGTTTACCCTGAAGAGGACAAAGGTGACACTTGAACCAGAGGAGCCCTTCTTTTCCTGGCTGAAATTTGAACCTGCTTGTTTCTTGTCCCGTAGGTAAAAAGATGGCGTTTGTCAAGAGTGGATGGTTGCTGCGACAGAGTGAGTATGGGCACCTAGGTCTGCATTTTAGGGTGGCTTGGGAAAACATCTTCATTTCTTTTTGCCGAAACATCATATTTAAAAACAAATCATTTACTGTGTTGCTGTCTTGAATTTTCTTTTGGGAAGTTTTAGAACTTTGTTAATTATCTTTTTGCACACAGGGAACCCCTTGGTTGCCAAGTTTATAGGAACCAGGAAACAATGGCAATCCTTTTTACTGACTTTCTCATGAGCATATTTTATGATTGACTTGAGCTTCCAGAGTCTTGCCAAACAGCTAGTATTGTTGTATTGGCATTGAGGGACTGGTTTCTTTGGGCATGGGATATGTGTGATCTGAGGACTGAGCAGTGACTGAGGATTGAGTTTCTGAAATACTGGAGCCTTTCTAATTATATGGAGAAAGACCTGACCTGTGGATATAAATTTATCAAAAGTCAAACTTTTTTTCTCCAGAAGTGACTCTGAAGAAGAGATTTAATTCTTTACTTGGGGGACTGAGATCTACTTTCCTAGATTTGACTTCATGAACTGATTTTTTTTAAAATTTTATTTATTTATTTATTTGTTTGCTTGTTGTGTTTGTTTCTTTATTTATTTGTGGCTGGCTCAGCCTGCCCTGGTGGTGGGGCTGGCGCAGCATGTGGTGCCGGGGATCGAACCACAGTCCCTGAAGTTGCCTGAGCTTTGCTAAGCAGGCGCTTTAGACCACTGAACCATCTCGCCGGCCCCATGAACTGATTTTTGATACAATATGTTCACTGTTCATCTCTGAGGATGCCACTTCAAGTGGGAATTGTCTTATGAGTTAAGGAAAGAACGTAGAGACTACTGCTCTAGAAAGAGCAGAGTTAAGGAGAAAGGCATTAGCATATTGATTTTAGCAAAAAATCTGAAGCACACCTTGTATACTATGAGACGTGAATTATATTCGAACTACACATTCACAACTTAAAATTGAGGCTAGTGATGCCTTGGAAGAGTGATTGGCCAACAGGTGCGCTTTTGTAATCCCAGGGGTGCTGAGGTATGAGGGTCACCCTAAGTTTGAGGCAGCCTGGATTACCTAGTAAGTTCAAGCCCAGCCTGAATTAAACAGTAGGACTCTGTTTCCAAAAATGAACCAAAACAACCCAGAACCTCTTGATATGAAACTTTTGTTCTACTACAGTAATTTTAGGTGTACATTCTCTTTCTCACATCTCTGTGAGTTAGGTAGTAGTATTTCCAGTTGAAATTGTGGTTCAGCATATTCAGTTAGGTCTACTTCAGCATTAACTCTTGCTACCCAGAGATGGATCATCTGCCTGTCTGTCCTTGACCAAGTTCTGTGAATTCTCATATTTAGTGCAGAACCATGCATCCAGGACAGTCTAAAAGTATTAGCATAAATAGTTATTATAATATTGGCATTACGTGGCAAGTCCTGGCATTTGAATTCCAACCTCCATCTCTGTTGTAAGTTTTCCTCTCTTGCCTTTTTTTTGTTTGTTTGTTTTTTGTTTTTTTGAGACAGGGTCTCACTATGTAGCCCAGGCTGGGCTGAACTCATAGCAGTCCTCCTGCGTCAGCCTCCTGAGTTCTGGGATTACAGGCATGTTCTGCCACACTGTGCTTGCTTGGGTTTTGAGGTCCTTACCTTCCCATAGTCAATATCCTCCCAGTATTGAGAACTAGAGGAGATGTTTTTTTGTTGTTGTTGCTGTATTTCAGATTACCTCTGCCTCTCTCCTTAGTTTGCACTATAATCTTGTTTGAAGGTAAGCCTGCCTTCTTGTACCACAATGCAGTGTCAGTGGTCCTTAGATGTAGCTGTAACTGAATTTTTCTGTTTCTTGGTGGCCTAAGGAGAAGATTTCACACAACGCACCCAGGTTGAATAGTGAGAGACCACACTGAAGCAGTTTTAGTTTAGAGAAAGAAATTTATTGCAGAATAGGAAAGACCCCTAAGAGAAGGCCAGGTTGTTGGCAAGCATGTGAGTAGATTCCGCTGCTTCTTTCTCTCCTCTCATTTACCCTGCTTTCTGCCCATAGCATGTTCCCACTGGCCTTGCATATGTATAAATGAAGAGGAAAAGTCTCTTTGGCCCTTCTTAACTTTCCCACCTTTTGGGAACCCCAGCGAGGATTTTTTGTTTTTGCTATTGTTGTTTTTTTGTACTCAGGACCTTAACACTTGCCAGACTGGCACCTAAGCCCACTAACCTTTGCAGGCTGAAAATACTGCTCCCGTAGCTTAGCTCCCCATGACCACTTCCCCCACCACTCATAACCATTTGCCTACGCTCTCAAGAGTAGTAGTAGCTCCTGAATCTTCAGACTGTGACAGTGAAGTTGGCTAGCTGCTTCTGCCTGAGAGAGGGCAGACGCTGAAGTCTTTTGTGGCTTGTTGATTCAGGGCTCCCCAGAAATATTCTTGTGCTGGCCCCAGCTGGGAGCCTTCAGTTTTCAAGGTCATCTTCAGGTTTACCGTTACATGATGGGAGGACACAGAGCCTACAGAGGAGATAAGACAGGGAACAAAAAAGAGAAAAGCTGAAAGAAAATTTTTCCTAAGAGTAGCAGCAGCCAGGTGGACAAGGAAGGCCATAACGCTTTAATGAAATGCCCAGATTAGAGCTACACTGCCTGGTGTCCGAGGCCAGAGAATCTAGAGAAGCAGTTAAGTTCTTGCAAGTTTGCCTGTTTATTTGGCCATATTGCCCAGAGTGGACACGTTGGTCATGATGGTAGCATTGTAAATTGTTCTCCTTTGCTGGGCAAGCACTAAGACTGTCACCCTTAGCACCACTACACCTTCCGCTCTTTGAATGGCCACTTTCTTTTTGAATAACAATGTGATTCTGTTGGCGTTCATAGGCCACCAGGTCGCCTTCAGTTTGTAGGGTGTATCCTACCCATCAAATCTGCCCAACGAAGATGTCCTAACAGCTGGAGACAGGTCCCAGGGTGGAGCTGTAAGTTTGGAAGGATATGAACATTAGATGCTCCTCCCTCCCAGAGTAAGGAGTCTAGGGTGCTGAGTCTCATACTTAGTGGAGTTTGGATCTAGGAATAATGTGTCTGAGTATATATTCATTGCCACTCGGAAAAAGGTTGAAGAGGTTGAAGAGTTCCATCTCTGGGCAGAAGCCTGGTAAAGTGAGGGCTCTGACACTGGAGATCTCACCATGTCCACTGTTGGAAGCGTTGGTCGTTCAGATCAAGACTGCGCTCTGGCGGTGGGTGGCAAGTGCAGTTACACCATCCTGTGGCGTCTTGACTGGCTTTGAGCAAGATAGCCAGTGTGTCTTAGTTACTCTTTTCTTGTTGCTGGGACAAATACCTGACACTCAAAATGAGGAAAGGAAGGGTTTATTTAGCTCATAGTTACTAGAGGTTTTAGTCCATATTCAGCTGACTCCAAGGCAGAGTAACAAATGGCAGAGAGCAGCAGTTCATGGCAGCAGCTAAGAGCGAGAGAAAAGGGAGGAGTAGCAGCAGCTCAAGCAGTTACCTTCTCTTCTTTCCTTACATTGAAATGCAAATCATCTGCCCCAGGAGAGGTGCAACACCCATTTCCACGATAATTACAAATTCCAGAAGCCGCCCCATGACTACATGAGGCTTTGGGGGGACACCTGTACACAAACCATAATGCAGTCGCACCTTAGTGTGTTGTAACAGGTGAGCTGAGCTGTGGGACACATGGACCCAAGTATGATGTGATCTTTTGAAGAAGGCGAAATAAGCATTTCCGCTGCAGGGCGTCGTACATTTCAAGCAAAGGGGAACAAAGTCCCTGTGACCTTGGCTTTGCAGACCTTTATGTCTTATTTGGGTAATAAACCAAGTGAGGGGATGAGATGGGCAGCTCCACCAGCAATATTGGATTAGCATAATTTAGAGGCTGCTGAGTGACAGGTATGTGAGCCAGGGAGGTGGTATGTATCCACCTGTCCTTAAGTCCTGTTGCAGAACTTGGGGGCCAACTTACAAGCTTGTACCTGACCAAAGGATGAAAAAGATGAAACATACAGAAACAGTAGGTTAAAATGTGGGTGACAGTGGCTCTCTTTTCCCCTTGACACTGAGTGAGGTGCAACATACACAGGTGCAACAATAAGAATACAAGATCTGTTTCCTGCCATCCATGGTACATATCTGAGTACGCAGCAGAATCTCAGCTCTGTTCATTTGCCCTGCAGCATGTCAGCATACACTCACGCCCACCTTTCCCTCCTGTGCTCACATGGAGGCCATTTAGGCCTTAACTTTTCTATCTAGTCTCCCACAGTAGCACATATCCATCTTGGTGATGTTGTATTTGTGTCATATATCAGAAGCTATCCTGTATTAGGGGAAGTGGTCTCTAACCCTGTAACCCTCCCTGCTAGAGACAATAAGAAGAAAAGAGAAAAGCAGCCCAGAATTCATTTTTGGATAGCATGAGCCAATCTATCAACTGAAAATAACCCCAACTCCTACAAAACTGGCAAGTCAGAAAACACCAGTGAAGAACCAGAATGAGGAGCCCAGTTACTACTTTTGTTTCAGAGACTTTCTGCAGAGCATCCTGAGGCCTTCCAGGGGTTCCCAGGGGTTGGCTCTGAAATGGTCATCTTTTGCTGGTGAGGGTTCTTTGGGCCTTTGTCTCCTTTGTCCATGGCTTCAAGTAGGTGTGGTTCATCCTGCTTAAAAACTCTTGCCCTGCAGCTAGCGAGCTATCAGTTTTGCATGTCTTAAGGAAGGCTTCATTGTGCCTTAGGATAAAGCTAGCCTGGTCGTAAGGAACCTCTGTTTCCTTTTTTACAAAACAAATCTTGCTATAGGGTCCTTTTACAGTTTATAGTCTTTTTTTGTTTTGTTTTGTTTTTTGGTCTTTTTTGAGACAGGGTGTCGCTGTGCAGTTCAGGCTGGCCTTGAGCTCACTTTTTGTAGCCCAGGCTGGTCTTGAACTTGCACCGATCCTCCTGCCATCCTCCCAAGTGCTGGGATGACAAGCATGAGCCACCACAGCCTGACCTATACTTCTCTTTGCTGGCCAACTCTCACCATCTCCCAATGGATACCTATACATACCTGGGCATACTTTTTCATTAGGAATCAAAGATCAAATATCTCTCTTGTTAGGAATCAAATATCAAATATGTTTCTTGTTTTTTTGTTTGTTTTTTGTGGGACCAGGGTTTGAACTTACAATCTTGCACTTGCCAGGCAGATGCTTGTGCCACGGAGCTATCTCCCCAGCCCATATATTTCTTAAAGATACACCCTAGAGGTGTGTTTGCAGGTACGAGGCTTGTTGAATTTCTCATCTGAAACACATACACAAAGCAGTGGGGGGCACTGGAGTGGGCCTGTCACCCATGTTGCACTGCCTCCTTTCCTAGCCTTTGTGCTTGCAGTAGCAATAGAGGGTGATTTAACTCTTCCTTCTACCAGCAACAACTGCAACATTGTGCCCTACTGTGCCCCATACCATGCTAGAGTGGTTTGAGAATCACCTGACCAGAGACTTTGTGGGGGCTTTCCTCCTGTCTCCTTTTGTTCATGGCTGCAGTAGGGGATCTTTCTCCTCCAAAGCAGTGGGAGGAAGCCTATTCCCTTCAAACTACTAGCAGCAGTCTCTAGGGACCCCAGTTACCACTTGAGGGGGAATAGAAAGAGGTCCTATCTTCCTGTTTTACTCTTTTCTCATTGCTGGGACAAAAAGCCGACACTCAAAATGAGGGAAGGAAAGGTTTGTTTAGCTCACAGTTACTGGAGGTTTCAGTCCATATTCAGCTGGCTCCAAGGCAGAGAGGCACATGACAGAAAACAAGCTTTCATGGTGGCAGCTAAGAGCAAGAGTGCAGGGAGAGAGCTAACAGCAGCTCAAGCAGCTAACTTGTCTTCCTACCTTACGTTGAAATACAAATCATCTGCCCCAGGGGAGGTGCAGCACCCATACCCACAATAATCAATTACAAATTCCAGAAGCCACCCCATGACTACATGAGGCTTTGGGGGGACACTTACACACAAACCATAGCACTTCCCAAATGGCCTGTGAGATCTCCTCCTCCTAGGAGATCTTCTAGCCAGATCTCTTAGCAGTTGGTACTGCACCTGAGGAATCAGACTCCACAGGGCCATTGTAGCCAGATCCTTGAGGGAGGCCAAGTTAAATTTTGTTTTCCCTTTAAGCCTCTAAATTTAATCCCTCCCTACTTACCCCAGAAGTTTTCTTGGGTGGTGGTAATGGGTGTTGGAGTATAGACAGACACCAAAGCCAGACCCTGTCTGGGAAATCAGTGGTTCTCCAACTTAGCTGGACTGAGAGAAGTGGCCTTGCAGTCTAGCTGTCCCAGGAGAGCCAGAAAACTAATAGGGCCCTTCAGTGCTGTGAGTCAGTGGAGTGGTCAGTTAACCAGGGTCCCACAGTAAGGCACTGAAGCAAGCTCTGCAGGGAGGGAGCCACCTCCAGGGCGAGAGCGATCCTGGGTGGCTGGAACACTGGAATCGTGGACTACACCACGAGCAGCTCACCTAGCAGTTCATAGGAAGTCATGGGAGAAAAGAGACAGCATCAAGTGACACAATAAACAGACAGCCATCTCATCCTACCTTGACCCAGGAGCATAGGAGGAAGTTTTTGAGTTTTCAGGTTTTGTTTGGTACCAGAAAAAAATGTAACCCCAATTTTCCTGATTCTCTGTGTTCCAAGGAAAAGATTCATACAGCCCATGCAGCTTGGGTATTGAGAGACCACAGGTGAGCAGAGTCTTAGAGAAAATGAGTTTATTGCTGAATAGGAAAGAAGGCCTCAGGGAGGCTCGTGGGCTTGTGAAACC
The DNA here is from genome assembly GCA_004027915.1 of Capromys pilorides. Lineage (NCBI taxonomy): Eukaryota > Metazoa > Chordata > Mammalia > Rodentia > Capromyidae > Capromys > Capromys pilorides. Next base: position 9,091 of record PVKN010028360.1, read on the forward strand.
ACTCTCCTTCATTCTCTTTATTTTCCCACATTTCCCAGTATGCCAACCCTGCTTCCTGCATATACATGAATGTGGAAGCAAAGTTTCTTTGTTTGGCTTTTCTTGATTTTCCTACCCTTCCCACCATTAGGATATCCCAAGGCTTTCTTTTCCATGTATAAAGAGAAGTGTTTCCAAAGTACAAACACTCCTCCTCCTCCATAGCTCCTGCCCATCTGCCTATGAAGTGACCAGTGATCTTTTTTTTAATTATTTGTGCTTTTCCTCAGTGTGTGGATGTTCCTGGGCTAGGGGTGTAGAGCACTTGTTTAGCATGCACAGGTGTCCAACACCACAATCAATCAGTTGATCAGTAAATCAACCAATAAAAGATAGAACTTTTAAAATAGTATTAAGTTGTGTACAAATTTCCAATTTCCTGGGCCATGGCTTTTTTGAGGTATATATTCAGAAAACTTACTTTGTAGCCCCATTGTCCAGCATGTCAGTTGGTTGATAAAGGAGTGTCATTCTCAGCAATATAAAATGCGTTATGTTGCATTCACTAAGTTGGAGAATAAGTCAAGCAGTTTTCACGATTCCATTCCTGCTATTGCTATGTAGACTTAACATTAGGACCTACTGCCTCGCCCTGGAGGGCAGTCAGATTGGTGAGTTTGCAGCTTGAGCTCCTTGGGTAGACCCTCCCAACCCAGGGATTCCACTTGTCAGTTTTCATGCCTCAGCATGTATGGGTTAGGGGCTGCCATTAAATTTGTGCTGTGTGTCAGTATTGACCAGTGTGGGCAAGTGCTGGAAACACTGCTTCCCAGGGGAGAGGGTGCTTGATACTAGCAGAAAGAAACTGATAGTTGGTTGTCTCATCATCTGGCTGACACCAATAGCAGGCATGGAACATAAGAGTTACATGGGATGGGATTTGTGCACATGGAGCAGGAATAGCATGGGATTCAGAACAAAAGGCACAGTGGACACTGTGAAGATGTGAAGAATGTACCAGGAAGACTTGGAGCTAAACACTGGCTTCAGATTCACTGCAAGGTTCCCTCAGGCAGATACATTATAAGGTTAACTGCCCGGCCCAAGATTACAGAGGAAAAGATGGTTTCTCTCTAACTGACAGGAAGATGTGAGGCGGTGGGATGTGCGTTTCTCCGGTGTCTGTCTGCCTTCTGCATCTGCATCAGGCTATGAGAGCTTCCTGTGAAGGGAACTTAGGAAAGAGTGTTTGTGGAAGCTGTGTGTGTGTGTGTCTGTGTGTGTGTGTGTGTGTGTGTGTGTGTTTGAGAGAGGGTCTCTCTATGCAGTTCAGGCTGGCCTTGAGCCCACTTTTGTAGCCCAGGCTGGTCTCGAACTTGCACTGATCCTCCTGCCTTAGCCTCCCAAGTGCTGGGATTGCAGGTATGTGCCACCACACCCGGCTCTGGAAGCTCTTAAGAATGAAGAAAACAAACATTTCTCCAAAAGAAGAAGGTATTATTTTTATTTGAGATTTTACTTATTTTTTTTTTTTTTGTGGAACTGGGGATCGAACTCAGGACCTTGCACTTTCCAGGCAGGCACTTGTGCCCCTGAGCTATCTCCCCGGCCCCCATTTGAGATTTTCTAGTTCAGCAGTTTCATATCAATTCCAGAAATTTAGATAGTAGGGCTGGAGATTTAGCTCAGTGGCACAGTGCCTGTCTGGCAAGTTGAGGTCATGAGTTCACTTCCCAGTACAACAACCACAAAGAAACTAGGTAGTTCTGGGAAGGGTTAGACAGTTTAAAAATTTATTGGGAAGATGGGATGAGGTGTGGGTTGCACATACCTGTAATCCCAGCTATTTGGGAGGCTAAGGCAGGTGGATCCCAAGTTTGAGACCAGACCAAACAGTTTAGTAAGATGGCATCTCAAAAATAAAAAGGGCTGGTGGGTTTATGGTAGAGCACTCAAAGGTTCAGTCCTTCGTACTGTACAAAACAAAACAGAAGATTAGTCCCTAGGCAGACATGGGAAATTAGATATTACACTTCTTTTGTTAACTTAGAAGTTAGCCCCCCCACTTGTTTTGGCAGTACTGGGGATTGAACTCAGAACCTTGTGCTTGCCAGGCAAGCACTTATTCTACTGAGCTATCTCCCCAGCCCTAGCCTTTTCTTTTAAAACCTAACTTTTGGGGTGTTTTTGGGACTTGTCCTCTGATTGCCAGCCTTTACTATCTTACAGTGTGATGTCTGCATCCCTGCTAGCTGTAGCGGTGGTGTATGCTTCCATTTCTACTTCCACTGATGCTTCAGGTGGTGATAGTTTTGTGTAAGTGTGCTTAGAGGCTCAAGAAAGAGTTTCCTTTGTTTCTTGAACTGAGTTAGAGGACAAGTCTTGCCACCCACAGCTAACCTTTCCCATTTTTACAGGTACTATTTTGAAGCGCTGGAAGAAGAATTGGTTTGACCTCTGGTCAGATGGTCACTTGATCTATTATGATGATCAGACACGACAGAGTATTGAGGATAAAGTCCATATGCCAGTGGACTGCATCAATATCCGCACAGGGCATGAGTGTCGGGGTAAGCCCTCTCCCTTACCCAACTTCTGCCATCCGCCCTTCCTCAGTCTTGATGGTAACTGGATCCTCTTCCACATCTGATGTTTCCATTAACATGCTGAAGAAGGGCTCTGTTCAAGAGGTGCAGCCACACCAGGGACCTGTGTGTTTAGAGAGTGAACCATAGTAGGGGCAGACAGATTTTCTCATCTGAGTGAGATCATTTTGTCTTGTGTCACTTTGTCTGGTGGAAAAGAAAGCAGCATGCTGCACCCCGTAAAAAAGATGGGACTGCCCTAGACTGCATTGGTTTTATGACTTAGAAACTGGCGTCTGGTGACTCTAGTCAATTTTGTAATAGTCTATGATGTCATAGTTTCTGGGAGTCGTCATATTTGTTATCAGCCTAGCTGGCCATTTTCTGCCTTTCTGTTCAGGCCATTGGCTATGCCATTGGTTATTGATTTATTGTCTGGTTCTTGGCTTATCTGTACTGTTATGACTTAGAATATATAAGAAACAATATTTTTCTTAAAAAAACCATAAACTGTGTAAATTATACTCCTTTCTTTTTTTCTTTTTTTTTTGTCCATAGATATTCAGCCTCCAGATGGGAAGCCAAAAGATTGTCTACTTCAGATTGTTTGCCGAGATGGGAAGACCATCAGTCTTTGTGCAGAAAGCCCAGATGATTGTTTGTGAGTGTTGGCGTCTCCTGCATTTAATGTAGGGTTTCAGTTTTCAGAAAGAGAAGAATGGGAGTGGAGTCAGCAGCAGAGTAGGGGCTCAACAGATATGAGAGAAGTGTAACATGCACTTCTTGATTTAGTTTCTGTCTCTCTTGGACTGTCAGGTAGGATCTCATTGTGGTGAAAGTGACAGTAATAATTAGATATTGGTTTCTTTTTTTCATTGAGATTCATACTAGATAGTAGGCATAGGTGAATTTTTGACCTTTACACATTTTTTCATTCTTTTTTGTGGTTTCTGGGATTGAACATTTGGCCTTGCATATTCTTGGCAAGTGCCACTGAGCTATATCCCTTCCCTTTTTTATTTTAGTTCAGGATAGGGTCTTGATGATTTCATTGTGACCTTGAACTTGGGATCCTTTTGTCTCTCGGCCTCCCTAGTAGCTAGGACTAGTTATCTACTATTGTAACCCAATTTAAATGTTTCTTTAATAAGCATTGATACTTATCTCATGCAGCTTTTTCCTTTCCTGTGTGTTTAAGAGACGGGGTATAATATAGTAAAGTCTGATCTTGAACTCACTGTGTAGTTCAAGCTGGCCTCAGACTTACAGTGATCCTCCTACCTCAGCCTCCCAAGTGCTGGGATTACAGGTGTGCACTACTATATCTATCTAGCTTTTTTCTTTCTTTGGTAGTTATTCTCATTTGCTATTTCTGCAGAAGGGTTGGGAAACAGAAAAACGTAACCTCACTAGTTCTCATCCTATTAATGTTGACACGAATACTAGTTGAGAACCTTGAAAAGACTTAATTGAATTAAATTTAGTTGCGAGGTTAGATTTTTTTCTCTTTAGCACTTCAGTGAGTTAACTGGATGATGTGAGAGCTAACTGTAGTATTTGTAAGTACATGACTTTTACTTACTTATTTACTTATTTATTTATTTGTTA